>QNQO01003244.1:0-68382 GCA_003290165.1 Berberis thunbergii | reverse complement strand
CAACCACAAAAACCACCGTTGCCCCTTCTCCATTTCCCTCTCTCCGAGTTCCCCCTTCTTATTTTCTTTACCCTCCCCCTTTCTATTAATTTCCTCGCTCTCGCGATGGCCTGTGAGAGAAGAAGAGAGAGTGGAAAACTCGCAATTGTGAAACATGCCATCACGAGGGCGAGGAAAAAAATACAAAGGGAGAGTTAAAGGAGAGAAGGGGGAGAGGGGTGACAAAGGAATTAAGGTAAAGATCCTGTAAAGGCACCAACTTTTTTCTTTCTTCAACTTCATTTTCAATTTCGATTTGAGGGAATTGATAGGACATGCGAGAGGTACTTGGGTGTGCCCCGGATGGGGAGGGAAAAATAAGTGAACAAAGAAGAAAATGAAAGAAAAAGATGCATAGAGAAAGAAAATGTTGGAAGAAGAATGGTGGTGGTGAGAAGCGAGTTTGAGAGAAAAGAGAGAAATAGTGGTGTGAATAAGCAGGTTAAAAAAAAAAAGTCTAATGATGTGTTAGAGAGAAATCTGTGATGTTAAATAGTAGCTGCCAATGAACAAACTACAACTCATCATCCCAGAAGATAACAATCAATCGTTATTACGCACTCCAACAAAACAATTTCGTCAAACAGATAAACAAACACACATCTAAAAACAAAAACAAAGCTTATCTCAGTGAGGCAAAACAACAAGCTCCTTTCCCTCCAATCTCAAAGCCCTAAAAAAATCTCTGATTTCAATCTCTCGTTCGCCATGGATCAAGAAGAGAAGCTCATCAAGGTCGAGAGAGACCCGAATGGCGTGGCATACGTGACAATCAACCGACCCAAGTCGCTGAATTCGCTCACAAGGTCGATGATGGCTGATTTGGCTAGGGCGTTCAAGAGCTTGGACAGGGACGAATCTGTGCGGGTCATAGTGTTGAGTGGGACGGGGCGGGCGTTCTGTTCTGGGGTTGATCTAACCTCCGCCGAGGAGGTGTTCAAAGGGGATGTGCAAGACAAGGAGAGTGACCCAGTGGTGCAGATGGAGCTCTGTAGGAAACCATCATTGGTGCGATTAGTGGGTTTGCTGTGACTGCTGGGTTTGAGATTGCGTTGGCTTGTGACATCTTGGTGCTGCTAAAGGGGCAAAATTCATGGACACCCATGCCAAGTTAGTCTCATTTTTTCCTCTCTGCGATTTTTTTGTTCTTATGTTTCCATTGAAATTGAAATTGATGTTTTGTAAATAGCAATATGATCAATGACCTGAAAGGATTCAAAGATAATCCATTGGTCTCTAAGGGCGATGAGCTGAAGATCATCAATCAAGATTATAGAATTGGATCATTAAAAAGGTATCGTGTGATTGTATGAGACACTTAATTTGAAAAAGGGTTTGAGTGATCACATTGTTTTACCAATTTATCAGTTTGAACTTGGGCAAATATTTTGCAACTAGCGTTGTGCCATCACGCCGAATCTTAGGTTTTCGATTGTCAAAATCGGCGGATTAGGATAGCAAGTGATTTAGCAATTGGGGTTGTATATTCACTGGAGCTTCTTTAGTGGATAGTGAGGAAAGGTGGGTTGGAAGGTAAGTTAGTTAAGATTGATCATGGGTTGGAAGGTGATTAATTATGGTTTATGTTGAGGCATACATGGGGTTGGTAGGGGGTAGGTGGAATTGATGCAAGGTGGAGATGATGTTGGGATGGGAGGAGCTTTACTTTTGTTGAGGTACTGGTGTAGTTGTAGATTGGTATGAAGAAGTGTTACTAGATTGGTGTTGTGTGGTGAAGAATCATGGATGTAGTGAATTCCACCATAGCTGTACAAGTATTAATTGGAATGGGTTATGTTATCAAGGTATTGAATGCTATACAGACCCTGTTGGGACTTGGGACATGTAAGTCAAGATTGTTGACTTGGGTCTTACCACGCCTTTGGATTGTGCTTCGATAGACCTGAACGCAAAATCAACATGTAATTCATAGTTGGTACACAAAGGTTTTGCTAGGGAGGTAGTTACTTGGAAACAAGAAGCTAATGTGGATATATGGCCATTGCCTATGGAAGCAGGGAGGATGAAGATTTGATGCCTTCAGTGGATGATAGACAGAGATGAATAATTTTTTCTTAGTTAACAGTAGGTAAAAACACCCTGAGATGGTGATCAAGTGAGAGTCGCTTTTTTCTCCCCAATCCTTCTAGTTTATAACTTGTAAACGCCTCACTTTTATGTAGCAGTTGAACAGTTGTATTTGATTGACAGCCTTCTTACTTCGTTTATGGCGTACCTGATATTGTTTGTGTAAATTGAAAAAATCCAATCTTTTTTGCACAAGTTAGTACAAAGAGTTACATAAAAACACTAGCATTATCAGACTCACAATTTTGTAAAACGTCATTTACAAAAAATCCATTCCAATAGGAATGTGCGGGTGCTCTTATAAATATCATGGTGTTTGTAGAACTTGCATCTCTTGATTGTGACAGTGAAATTGAGTGTGATCTCTGGTTATTTCCATGGTTCATCCGGGTAAATGATGTATGGTGATATTGTTTATGCATTTAACAGATAGTACAACACTATTGATTTATTTGCCAACCCAATGTGTAATCTATTTGTTTATTTTGATTTGTGAAAATATATGTGTTATGGCCGATCACCATATCATAATCATCACAAATGTCCGGTAAAATGTTGGGGGTCCACTTTAGACGTATCAATGGGCGCTGATTTATTCCAAAGTGGTTGACATTAGAGAAAGAGTTTTGGATTTGACAACATCTGTTATGTGTGTATATTGGCTGTGAACTAAACTGAAATGTAATTGGTAGAACAATGGCAAGTTCCAAGTTTTTTTCTCATTTTTTTATGGGTGATTCTTCTTTTGTTTCTATGAGATTTAGACGTTGCCAGGAGAGGGCATGCAAAATAGACACTAGCTCAAGAACTGGTTGTATATTCCATTAATTGGAAGATGAACTAGCCACTGCTACAAATTTTGTTAAGATGGTCAATAGTTTTTTTTTTTTTTGGAATACTAAATTGATGTTTTATATTTTGACAACTGCAGGTTTGGTATATTCCCATCATGGGGTCTCTCCCAGAAGCTCTCACGCATTATAGGACCAAACAGGGCTAGAGAAGTGTCATTGACGGCAATGCCTTTAACTGCAGAAATGGCAGAGAAATGGGGTCTGGTTAACCATCTTGTCGAAGGATGTGAGTTGTTGAAGAAAGCTCGGCAAATAGCTGAAGGCATTATGAGAAACAATGAAGATCTAGTGTTGAGATACAAGTCTGTTATTAATGATGGAATCAAACTGGACCTGGGCCATGCACTTGCCCTAGAAAAGGTGAGCTTTTGTCGTGACCTTCTCTTCCAAGGGTTTATACTGTTTGTTCATTATGTTTTTATTTTATTTTATTTTTATAAGTCAACTCAGATATAGTATGGAAGTGGTAGACATAGCAGCAAGTGATAGGCAACTTTACGTTCATAGTATAAACTCTTAGTAGTTTATAACAGGCCACTAGGTTAAAAATTGGGAAACCATAGTGTATACTCGAGATTGAGACAGTATACCTCTTTGCAATTTACATTTAAGGTGGTGACTGCTTCAAAAACTAGGAAACACTCTGTTTTTAAGAAATAAGATACCCTTGTTCACTAGTGGAGCTTAGGATCCATTTATCATTATAACAAGCAATTACCTGTATAAGATTCATTGTTCCGAGACACACTTCCATTGTGCATTATTTGGTGTTTTACTGCACTAATTTCATTTTAGCTCCAATTTGTCTAACTCCACTGTTCGTTGTTATTTTCAGGAGAGAGCTCATACCTATTACAATGGGATGACGAAGCAGCAATTTGAGAATATGCAGAAATTTATAGCAGGTCGGAGCTCCAAAAAGCCTTCTTCCAAGCTGTAAACCTAATAATTAGCTCTTTTAACTTCTGTTGTATAATAAATTCTCATTCTATGAGAGAGAAACAAGAAAAATGTCTTATGTTGTTTTGTACAATTCTGTTACCTTGCACTCACCGTATGATCAATTTGTCTTGGGGGATATTATATAGCGCAAATGTTATCAGATATCATGCCAATGGTAAGTATTCAACAAAATGCCATGCCTCATCTCATATTATGTCAATCACTTATTATTCTTCAAATCAATGGAAAGCTTCTTGAGATGATATATTTCATGTGTTTGCTTGATCTTATTAGTAGGCTTATATTATACTAAAGAGGAATCGTACGTAGATCGGGATCATGGTAGTTAGAACCTTAGAACCATCATTGCAAGAGATAATAAGTTTTCACATCCATAAACTTTAACCTATAAGTTTGCTTGATCTTGAGATGAACCTTTTTCTGCCTTAAAATACCTTTAACCTATAAGTTTTCACATCCATAAACTAAAATATCATGACTTTGATGGATAATCAATATTTCTGTAATTCATTCATGTTGGTGAGGTGAGAAAATTTGTGTTTCTTACTATAGGTGTGCTAGTTTATACTGGGTAGTCATTGCAATGGCCTGGTGTTGCAAAAAACATAAACAGAGAGAATGTCGAAGATTAGATGAAGTCACACTTCTCTTCTTGTTTCAGAACTCTTAAATACCCTTTGATGCACAACCTCACATAGGAGTCTTTTACTTGTTTCGATAAAGATCAAATAGCTGGGGATAAGTGCAGTGCATCAAATTGATCCCTTACATTGCCCTACTCTAGCTTTTAGAACCCTGGAGTTATCTCCAGCTTGCCAGTTCAACCCAGCCTGTTCTTCAGATGAAAGGAGCACTTGTCATCTGCCTACTCCACCACCTGTGCCCAAACATCTTTTTCATGTTTTCTGATCGGTTTGAGTTATCTTCATCACAGGTGTCCTAGAGGATGTCAGAAGAATTACATATTCACAAGAACGCTTCCATAATTCAGTGAACAGAATCCACCATGAAATAAGTGCCAAACCCACCTGATCACCTCATTATAAACCAATCACATCAAAGGCAATGATCCCACCATATCTTCACTCATGTCTTATTCTTCTGAAGTCTGTTCCATATAAACATCTTCTTGTCTCAAGTTCTCTCTTGCATAGACATAGAGCTAATTCATATCTTTGTGTTTGTTCATGGCACCCCCACAAGAACCCACTGTTCCAATCCTGGGAAGCATCTTAACTGAGAATAAAAATGGGTATTTTGAATTATCGGGAGGGGTATTAAGTGTCAAAGGAGTTACTTTTCTTTTCGATGTTCCTGACAATGTCTCTTTCAATAGTTTTTCTTCTCTGTGTCACTCTTCTTCTGATGCTCCAGTTCCCGTGTCGTCAAGTTCAGTCCATGTCGCATAAGGGTGGGTTTCTTGGCTTCAGTAAAGAGAAGCCATCCCATAGGTTAACGAACTCATTGGGTAGGTTCAGTAATAGGAACTTCTTGAGCATTTTCAGATTTAAGATCTGGTGGAGTACTATGTGGGTTGGGAGTAATGGATCGGAATTACAAATGGAATCTCAATGGGTTCTCCTTGATGTCCCTGAAATAAGGTCCCATGTTTTGATAATTCCCATGATTGAAGGGAACTTCAGGTCTGCCCTGCATCCTGGAGTTGATGGGCACGTCATGATATGCGCTGAGAGTGGGTCTACTCGAGTGAAAGCTTCATCCTTTGGCGCGATTGCCTATGTTCACATATCTGACAATCCTTACAGCTTAATGAAGGAAGCGTATAATGCACTTAGAGTTCACCTTAATACGCTTAGGCTGTTAGAAGAGAAGTCAGTTCCACCTCTAGTAAGTAAGTTTGGTTGGTGTACTTGGGATGGTTTTTATTTAACTGTCGAGCCTCTTGGTGTCTGGCATGGAGTGAAGGAATTTGTTGAGGGAGGTATTCCACCTAGGTTCCTTTTGATTGATGATGGTTGGCAAAGTATTAGCCGAGATGGTGAGGAACCTCTTGAGGATGTGAAGAACCTTGTACTGTGTGGACATCAGATGACTGCTAGGCTTTATAGGTTTGAAGAGTGTGAAAAGTTCAGAAATTATAAAGCTGGAACCATTCTTAACAAAGATGCTCTGAGGTATGATCCGAAGAGGCCAAAGTTGCTGATCTCTAAAGTACTTGATATTCACTTTGTAGAGAAGGCTCGTGAGAAGGCAATAAAAACTGGAATTATCGATTTGTCTGAGTTCGAATCAAAGATTATGATGTTGGGACTAGAGTTAAATGAAATGTTTCGTGGGGAACAAGGTGGAGGTAGTGGAAATGAAGGCTTAAATCAATCCCAAGATGTTGGATTGAAAGCTTTTACTAAAGACTTGAGAACAGAGTTCTCGCAGTTGGATGATATATATGCATGGCATGCTTTATGCGGTGCTTGGGCTGGTGTTAGGCCTGGATTAACCCATCTTAATTCGAAGGTAGTCCCTGCTACAGTGTCTCGAGGACTTGATGGGACAATGGATATGACCTAGCTGTAGATAAGGTGGTAGAAGCCGGTATTGGCCTGGTCCATCCTGACCAAGCAAACGACTTGTATGATTGTATGCATTCTCATCATGCTGAAGTGGGAATAACTGGAGTTAAGGTGGATGTCACACATGTAAGTTTCCTGTAACTTTTGTACACATTTTAAAGGTTTACTATAGTATTTACAATTTTCTCGTGTGCATTGGCTGCAGATACTCGAGTATGTGGGTGAAGAATATGGAGAACGAGTTGAGCTTGCAAAAACTTACTACAATGGACTATCCAAGTCCCTTATCAAGAACTTCAATGGAACGGGATTGATATCAAGCATGCAGCAATGCAATGACTTCTTTTTCCTCGCGGCAAAGCAGATATCAATGGGACGAGCAGGTGAGAATTTCAAGCAGAACAAAATTTTCTACTCTTATATTAAGTAATATGGAGCTCGAGAATACTGACTATCGCAATTACGCAGGGGATGACTTCTGGTTTGAAGATCCGCATGGAGATCCAACGGGTGTGTACTGGTTACAAGGTGTTCATATGATTCATTGTGCTTATAACAGCATGTGGATGGGTCAGGTCATCATACAACCAGATTGGGACATGTTTCAGTCTGAACACTTGCGTGCAAAGTTCCATGCTCTTTCCAGGGCCATATGGTGACCATGATTTTGATCTGTTGAAGAAGCTGGTGTTTCGAGATGGAACCATTCCCACATGCTTGCATTTCGCTCTCCCTACTAGAGATTACCTTTTCAAGAACCTTTATTTGATAGCAAAACCATCCTCAAGATTTGGAACTTGAACAAGGTACATTAGTTTGAAACTGTACTACATCACCTATTTCTAGCATTTTGACATCAGGGATTAATTAAGCAATTAATGTACCAAATATGGTCCTTAGATTGAATTCCCTTCGATGTCTAACCTGTTGTTTTCTATCTAATTACTCGGTTGGTTATGATCCTTATTACAGTTTGGAGGTGTTATTGGAGCATTTAACTGCCAAGGAGGTGGTTGGGACCCAAAGGTGCAAAGGCTCAGGGGCTACCCACAATGTTATAAGCCAATGCATGGTTCTGTTCATGTTAGCGACATCGAATGGGACCAAAAAACAGAAACAACCAAAATGGTTGACGCAAAAGAGTATGCAGTCTACCTAAACCAGTCCGAGGTTCTACATCTAACAACTCCAACATCGAATGCCATCCAAATGACCATCAGCCCATCCACATTTGAGATTTTCAGTTTTGTGCCAATCAAAAAGCTCGGACCCAGAATGAAATTCGTACCAATTGGACTAGTTAACATGTTTAACAGCGGAGGGACTATACAAAAGGTCGAGTATAGTGATAAAACCGTCGGTATATTTGTGAAGATTAAGGTCAAGGGTGAAGGACAGTTCCTAGCTTACTCGAACTGTGCACCAGTCAAGTGTTGTCTGAATGGTGTTGAAGTAGGGTCTCTGTGGTTTCTTGATGGCAAGCTGACTTTGGAACTCACTTGGATTGAAGAGTATAGTGGGGTATCTGATGTTGATTTTCTCTTTTGAGTTTTTAGTCTTTTTGATGGGTGTTTATAGCTGTGAATATGTTGTTCATGTATTTTTGCCTTCTCTGTGTGGGTCTTAGGTGTCTACAATAACATAGTTTTTCCTGGTAAAAAAAGATGTACATGAGTTTTATGCAGTGGTCAGATTCCTTCTTTTCTTCTCTACCAATTGTTAATCTCGAATGATTTTATTTCTAACTCACATTGATACATAAAGCATATTTTCTTCACTTTTCGTGCAGAAAAGCGCACTGAGATCGAGTGCTGACCATGCAAGAGACTGAATCCAATGAAGAAAGCCTGTTAAACGTGTTGATGAGTTACCATAACGTTGCACAAGTCAATGTAATTGGAATGATTCACCAATGCACCTTGAGGATTTTGTTTTGAGCCATTTCCATGAGCGCGCTGAACTGTGGTGCTGATGCTGGCGGTAGAAACAGCTTCTTCATCATTCAATATTGTGTCATCCCAAAGGCATCGATGGCAGCATTATATCTCAAACTATTACTGTTGACAGCATTTGACACAATACACCAAATTGACATTTTTGTAACAACTGTCAAAACAATATCAATTTTGAAATGTTACCATCCACCAAACAATTTCAAGTCAAAACTAAATTTAGTCAAAAAAATGAAAAACAGTAACACAAAAAAAATGATCCAATAAACTGGATCACCATGAATAGTATCATTTTTATAACTATACTCTTCATGGTGATATAATTATTGTATCATTTTGTTTGTGAAAATGTATAAAATTGTTAGGTAGATTGTTAAACTTCAAAAGTGATATTATTTTGAAGGTTATTACAAAAATGACAATTCGAAATAGTAACACGAGCATGAGTCTCGAAGTATGCCAATTTTTAATGGTCGATGAAAACATCTTTTCACAAATTGGGTCGATTAAAGCATCTTTTATTATTTAAAAATAATAAAATAAAAATTGGGTAGTGGCTCTAAGAGGATATCATGGTGCATCTATCTATAACCAAGACTGACCTTCTTTCTTTGCTCCCTCTCCCAACACTTCAAAGAGGGTTTAAGCACAGAAGGAGAAAAACCACTCTGAATCTGAAAATCTCAATCAAACCATGTCTTCGAGAGCGTTTGCTCGAAGTGGGTTTTCTCTAATCAGTCGTCTCTTCAACCCCTTGAAACCCAATTCTCGAAATCTCCTCTCCCCCACCATCGGCACTGAGATTTCCCCAAAGCTCTGCCCCTTGTTTCTCTCCAAGTT
This sequence comes from Berberis thunbergii, assembly GCA_003290165.1. Classification (NCBI taxonomy): domain Eukaryota; kingdom Viridiplantae; phylum Streptophyta; class Magnoliopsida; order Ranunculales; family Berberidaceae; genus Berberis; species Berberis thunbergii. Next base: position 59,115 of record QNQO01003244.1, on the reverse strand, counting down.
CCAAACTTCTCTGCATTTGCAGGGAAACAGAGAAGAACCCATGAAGAAAAATCCCAACTTGGAGGCGTTCTTGAATCCGTGTGGCGTTCCTTCGATTCCATTCTTTCTTCCGGATGGTAAGCTTTCGAACCCACCTTTTTTGTTTTTCGCAAATTAATGTGTGTTTGAGTGAAATTTATGAAATGGGTTTTGTTTTTCGATGTTTTGGTTGGAAAGTTTGAGATTGTATCTTGTATTTCTTGGTATTTGATGGCATTTTGGATTCAATTTGGTAGATGAATATATTTGTTTAGTAAACCCTAGAAAATGTAATTCTATTGATCGAGATATGTTTGAATAAATGTCTATTCATATGGTATTTCATGTAGTAATTTTAAGGAAAAAAGGGTTTAAGTGTTTCTTGGGTAGTTTAGGTGAATTTTAGATTGATGCCAAAGTCTTGTATGAGTAAATGTCTGAAAGATATTGATCGAAGATGTTTAGAAATGAAAGACTTATTTGTAAAGTGATTTATAGCTGCATGCGGCTATTGCAATGAAATGTCAAATAATCTCTAGCTACATGGAGGGTTGAAGTGATTGCCTTATAATCAATCTTTTTTTACCTTCCACTTTTAAGCAGTTTTTTCTATTGGTTGAAAAAAATTCTCATTAGTTTATACCAATCTGCCCTTGCCACCTATAGACATATGGTGCCTACTCCATGTAGTTATGACACATTCAACTTCGAATTTGCAATGGTCATGTTGGAATTAGAGTTCCAGCAACAACTACCTCTAGCAGCCATATCCATTCCATCATGCTGCCAACATCATTTTGAATTTCTCAAAAGCAAAAAAAAAAAAAAAAAAAAAAAAAAAGCAATAGATTCTGTTGACCTAATTTTTAGAGTTCACTCCCTCAAGAATCTTTTCTGCCTCTGCTGGTATAGTTCTCATGGATTTTCAATCTTATAAGGGCAAAGGGCATAGTTGCCATTAGATTAAAAAAATTTCAGACATCTTGTATGTTTGTCTCCAGGAACTATTGTGTTTCATCATAGAAATGATCTATAGATGATGCATATAAAGTGAATCTCAGGGTACACAGTTACACACTACAATATACAAGTTAGAGATACATTGAGACCACTGTAGAACATAAACCAACAAGCACCAATTTCTTTAACAGTGACCCCAAAAACCAGGCTTGTCAATTTATGATTCTTATTCGCCCATGTTTCACTTAACTACTTAAGTCAGAAACTGATGTAGTGCGAAGATGTATTCGTCCTCATCAAGTATCAGGACGGTATACTATGCATTTTAGGTGTACTGAATTAAATGTTTGTTATTAATGCCATTTGAATTTTTGTTATTTATCAATTTTTTTTTGTAGTTCAAAACATGTTATAAATTTTCTAATAAGAAACTATAACTGGTTATAAATTTATTTTTTTAAAGTTTTCTATACTTGCTACAGATCTTTCCTATTTTAAGTCTCTAAATTTGTGTTATAAAAAAAAGTCTCTAAATTTGCAGCAGTTCTTCATTTTTATAGTATTCTAACTTTGACTCAATAGTCAATAGCGGCCTTACAACACTGATTTTGCACTGCTGCCCCCTCCCGGCAGAGCCTTAAGTGCACACCATGTTACAGAGTTTGGTTCACATTGTAGACTGCATTTTGTACTAATAGAGTTATGCCTTGTTCTATGAGACTACTTCAAAATGCATGCTACTCAAATGCTCACTTCACACCTCCATGCTAAAAACATTGATTGATTGTACTTTCATGTGCTGCTTATTGGAGGGTTTGTAGTCATTGCTATTGATCAGGTTTAGTCATATAATCTCATATGTGGAACGGGGTGATTAGGTCACTAGGGGTGTAAAAGAAAACTTCAACAAACTTGGGTATTATAATACTGGTGTAAATAAAAAAAATTAGAAAGGTTTTAAAAAATAACACGTCATGGCATGTGACTTCCTAGGATCATATTCCTGCAAGATATATGCCTGAAGCCTTTCAAAAAAAAAAGGAGCAATTCTAGGTGTCGAGGAAACCAGCGAGGAAATGAGCAAGGGGAGGGAGGTGGCGGGGTGGTGACCATTCACCTCCCTCGAGATGCGTGCCATCCCTTTGGTGTGTGCATCCCGAGGGAGGTGAACGGTCACCACCCCGCCACCTCCCTCCCCTCGCTCATTTCCTCGCTGGTTTCCTTGACACCTAGAATTTCTGAAAAAAAAGATATATGCCTGATGTTGTGTGTTGCCAAACTTGAATTGGGTTGAGGCCCTTAATTTTGTTAATAAGCTTGGTGGGGGTTGTTGAGCTTGCTCAGCTTAGGTTGAGTTAAAAGAGTCACAAATTACCATTGGCTATCTTGAAATCACATAAATACCCCCCTCGAGAGATGTAATTACTTCTCATGATTTCGGAGAAATGGAATTGATGAATAATAGCTTTATTTATATCATGGCTCAGTGTAATGATCCTTAGTGTGTCCGTCTTTTCCATTCCTCAAATTTTTTTCCTGGTTTTTCTTTTTTAATGTTATCTTTTCCATCCTTCAGCAGATGATACTTCGTCAAGTGAGCCAGTGCTCTTACTTCCAAAGAGAACGTACCAACCTAGCACAATCAAGCGCAAGAGGACCCATGGATTCTTCACACGGTCTGTATCTTTCTCACTCTCTTTCTTACATGGAAAGTTCATCAGAGTTGATGCATAAACTGAATTGATCACATAAGAGATATTTTGGTAAAAAACCAACCTACTCAGAATCTTTATGTTACTGTTTTTGAATGTTGCTAACGTGTATTTTATGTACATCCAGCAAGGCGACTAAGGGAGGGCGCAGAGTCATTGCTCGAAGGATAGCAAAGGGGCGATATAGAATTACGGCATAGACAACTCTTGCTTCAGGAGACGTCAGAGAAAATCACAACTTGACCCAATGCCTTCATCAACACTAAATTTAAGCTGAGAGGAGCAAAAAAAATTGTACTTCTTTGTAGCATCTTAACCTTAGCTGGAAGGCTTAATAGAAAGTGTTGTCAAAAGATTTGTTATGTGGTTTCCTTCACTTTGCTTATTTCAATGGAGCTATTTTTTTCATACATTTGCCAACTTTTCTATAAATTTTTTTTTTTTGTGGTTTAGTGAGATTCTTTTTGCAGTATTAGTGATCCTCTGTTGATGTTCGAATATCTGAAATTTGGAGATTCCAGTACAGATGTGTTGTGTGTAAATGTCTAAATTCTCATTTCATCCCAGCATAGTTGCCTTGTGACAAATAATAAGTGCAAACGCATATCTTTTGTCTAATAATAGTTGTCTAAATTCTATAAATATTTAATAAGTGCCTGATGGCTATTATGATTTTAATGATATTGGCAGATTAAGGTGGAAAAAGAGGTCACTTCTCAGCATCAACAAGGTTATATTTTCTGGGAACAAAGATTGATGATCAAAATGACTGTTTCTTCTAGTTCATTTTGATGTTCAAAATAATTATATACACACATATATAATAAGTGCCGCTGTAAATAATGTACATACACACGCATATCTGATGGCTTTAGTGGCAAACGCATATCTTTTGTTCACTCTATCAGAGTTGATAATGTCAGAATGCATATAACTATTATTGAATTAATCAGTATATATTTGAGTAGAATCGACTAGTAACCAAACAAGATTATGAAGTCTTTCCTTGATTGGTGTATTTGATTAAATAGACTAACTAAACCAGACCTTAAAGTCGTTCTTAATTATATTTGATTAAAGGCGTGTTATCCTTTTCCCACTTGCAATAATCAAGGTTGATTAGGTAGACTCTTTTATTTTATTTTGGACTAAGTAGCAGCCGGCATATGAACGTTATAATATTGCGACTTGATTGATTTAAGTGAGAGACAAATCAAGAGTTGTTGGTATTGATTACTTGGAGGATAAGCATGGATGATATGAAGTTGCCAAGTGACAAGATATACACAAATAAACAATTAATTGCGCCTGTATTTCTCAATTAATTAGTATATTTGATTAAAACGACTTACCATATTATATCAAAAAGTAATTCCTGATTAGTATATTTGATTAATGTATACTATTCTACTCCCACTTGTGCTATGAATTGATGATGTGAAATCTCGCTATGTAACAAAATAAACAATCCAGTGGGTAGCCATTTCAAACAACTATTAATGAGAGAGCAGGTCATTACCAATAGAGATATCAATTCACTTTCTTCTATGTTGAACTGAACTGCAAATCCACTTCCCTTACTGTAACAATTCTTCTTGTCTTCTTTGTTTCTGCAAAAAGGAGGAGATGGCAGCAGCAGCAGCTCAAGTGGTATGTCCATTCTTTGGAGTTGTGTTTGAAAGGCTTAGCTCGTTAATCTACAACGTCCAGATCAAGAAGCTTGGTCCATTGGTGAAAGAAGAGCTGACGAAGCTTTTCAAAACTTTCCTTAAAATCAAAGAAGTCCTTGATGATGCAGAGGAGAAGCAATTCAATGAAAAAGCGGTTAGAGTTCGGTTTTGGCTACAAGAGTTGAATGGTGCAGCATATGAGGCCGATGATGTCTTTGATGAGTTTGAATATGAAGAAGGTCTACACCAACTAGCCTCTGAGGAAGCCACAAGCAGCAGCAGCAGCAACAACGTAACCGAACTTCATGGGAAAATTCAAAAGCTCAATAAGATTTTTCATGAGTTGGCTGAAGAAAGTTCAGGGCTTGAGTTGCAAAAGGAGAAGGAAAAGAGCGTGGTAGTATCTCCGGAACATTTTTCTCTCTCGACTGAACCCCAAGTTTATGGGAGAGTTGAAGACAGAGAAAAGTTGGTGAAGCAATTGCTTGGCTCAGCTTACTTGACTATGGACCAATTTCATTCCCGTATAAGTCAGCACCCAAAAACGATTGGAGGGGCAGTGCAAAGTAACGCGAGCAGCAGTAGCCAGGGCAATATCTCTGTTTTTTCCATTCTGGGTATGGGGGGACTTGGCAAAACAACTCTTGCTCAGTTAATTTACAATGATAAGCGGGTGGAAAATCATTTCAAAGATAGAGCATGGGTTTGTGTATCAGATGATTTTGATATCAAACGTCTTATGAAAGCGATCATAGCCTCTATTTCAGGAAGTGAATGTAATGATGAAGACTTGGAACTCCTCCAACAGCGCCTTCGAAAGGAGGTACATGGAAAGAGATTTTTGCTTGTGTTAGATGATATATGGGAAGAAAGCCAGGAAGAATGGAACAAACTCATGGGATTTTTTGAAGGTGGGGCACGAGGTAGTTCAATTATCGTGACTACTCGCCTTCCAACAGTAGCATCTATCACCAGTGCACTTCCTCCTCATTGCCTAAACGGTTTATCAGAAAAAGATTGTTTGGCTTTATTCAAGGATTATGCATTTGGTCCGGGAAATGAAGAGAAGGAAACATTGGTGAAGATCGGCAGGGCGATCGTGAAGAAGTGTGGAGGCTTGCCCTTGGCTGCAAAAGCTATGGGAGGCTTGCTCCGCTTCAAAAATGAGGAAAATGAATGGAATGAAGTCAAAGACAGTGCAATTTGGGAGCTCCCTCAAAGTAGCGTGAAAGGCATAATACCAGCATTGAGATTGAGTTATTACCACTTGTCATCGACGTTGAGACAATGCTTTGTTTATTGCTCGATTTTCCCGAAGGATTTTAGAATTGAAAAAGAAACATTGATTCAATTGTGGATGGCGAACGGTTTGGTGCAATCCCGAGCAAAAATGGAGTTGGAGGATGTCGGGAATGAGAATTTCACTGCATTGCTACAAAGATCCTTCTTTCAAGACGTACACAAGGGTGAAGATGGCGGCATAATAACATGTAAGATGCACGATCTTGTGCATGATCTTACAAGCTATATTGCAGGTGATGAATATTTTGTTGAGGATGTTGGAAGTACAAGAAATATTACAGAAAGAACTCGCCATTTGTCCCTGTTTTCTGATAGGGAAGTACCACTGACTTCCATTCTCGAGTCAATGCCCAGATACGTGCCATGCTTACGCTCTCTAATTCGGTTAAGTGGAATGCCTGCGAATTTGAAGTTTGTCTTCTCAGATTTTATCCTCTTACGAACATTGGATTTGAATTCGTCTAGTATTGAAGCGGTACCAGATTGCATTGGTGAAATGATCCATCTCAGGTATCTCAACCTTTCTGGTAATCCTTTTACATCACTGCCAGAATCTATTTGTTTGCTTAGAAATATGCAAACATTGAAACTACGTTTTTGTCGCAAACTTGAATCACTGCTGAAAAATTTCGGAAACATTAGCAACCTCAGACACCTAGATATTGAAAGTTGTAATAGGCTAACTGGCATGCCAATTGGGATTGAGCAATTAACTTGTCTTCAAACATTAAGTTACTTTATCGTGGGCGAGGGGAGTAGAAGTGGGGTTGGTGGGTTGCGATTGCTGAATAACCTCAGAGAAAAATTAATAATATCTATGCTTCGGCTCGTGAAAACTTCAATGGAAGCTAAAGAGGCAAATTTGAAGAGCAAGAAAAATGTACATTCATTGGGGCTAGCTTGGTTAGACTTTGATCCTTTTTCCTCTCTACCACAAGATGGATTGTTGGACTTAAACCCACGTCAACGACGGCAGCAAGAAAATGTGATAGAAGGCCTCCAACCTCACGCAAATGTTAGAAAATTGTTTGTTGAAGGGTATCAAGGAATAACCTTGTCTCCAAGTTGGCTGACAGAAGCTTCCTTACTCCCAAATTTGGTGCATCTCTGTCTCACGTATTGTACATGTGAACATCTTGGATCTCTAAGGAAACTTCCTCGCCTTAAAATATTGGCCGTGTCTCACATGGATTCACTGAAATTCATTGAGGAGGATGTGGTGGATGATGCAGGAGGAGGAGGATTTTTGTCGCTGGAACAACTACTTTTGGGATGGATGCCTAATTTGGAAGGATGGTCATCTTCATCATCGTCGTGGTCTCAAGCAGCAAGTGCAGAAGAAGGATTTCCATGGCTAGAAGGACTAAGTTTGGAGGGATCGTCATCATCATCAATGTCTCAAGCATCAGCAGCAGTATTCCCTTGCCTAAAAAACAAAAGCACGAAGAAACTTGAAAGATGCCCAGAACTAAAAATAGGAGTCCCATTGTCCTTGTCATTGTCATCCTTGTCTCAAGCAACAATAACACAACAAGTAGCAGTATTCCCTTGCCTCAAAAGTGTGACACTCAAAAGATGCCCAAAAATGAAAGGAGGAATCCCATTGGCATGGTCCCCTGTCCAAGATGTTGACATTGATGGTGAAGAATGCAATGAAATGGTTCTGTGTTCACTGCGAGACCTCCCTTCCCTTCCTTCCCTTCGAATTCATGGGTTTGCTGAGCTGGAGTATTTTCCATCAGGCGCACTAACTAACCTTACTGCTCTCCACAAGTTGAAGATCTCAGTGTGCCGCAACCTGAAAGCTCTTCCTGTTGAACTGATTAGTCTCGTTACACTGACAGAGTTGGTGATTTGGAGTTGCCCCAACTTGGTTTCATTAGCAGGAGAGAGAGAGGGGACTCAAAAACCTCCCTCTTTCAAAATCCTTGACATTTATGATTGTCCAGCTTTGAAGCGCTTGCCTGAACTTGAGAAGGCTTCTCTCATTACTCTGAAAATCACTTCTTGTCTTGAGATGGAATTCTCCAAGGAGGATTTTGAGCATCTTGTAGTCCTCGAAGAAATTGAATTGCATGGATTGCCCAATTTGACATGTTTTCCAGAGGGGATAAAACACTCTGCTGCAACACTTCGACATCTAGTTGTTGGAGGATTTTCAGACTTGCCTGATTGGATAGGTACTTTGACCTCACTTAAGTATTTGCAAATTTATGCTCCCGAGAATTGGAAAGTGTTGCCACAATGGATACAACACCTCATTGCTCTTAAAACACTAATGATTTGGGGATGCGACGAAGAGCTAGTAGAACGATGGAGGAATAGAGATGAGCAGAGAGAAGACAACTGCTTCAACATGATTTCCCATGTTCCAGATGTTTACCTCCAGTAGTCAGATGGAGATCCTAAACCGTAGTGGGTTAAACTCTGATCTGTGATCATGGTAAGAGCCAAAACACCTCACTCCCTCCCTTCTTCAGAATGCCATATATTTCGTTATTAGCTTTGTTCAGTTACTGCCATTTAGACTTAAATTAACATAGTTTTACCAAATGCCTTTTATTGCATCCTTCCTTTTCTTATTTTGTTGTAAAACATCAAAGTCTTGAATGTGGTTTCTCTCCTATGTTAGATGTAGAGGTTCCAATGAAACTTTTTCTTTTAGGTCATCAAATACCAAATAAAAACAAGCTTGTTTTCTAAGTTTCCTTTAAAGAATTTTTCTTATGGTCATCCTATTCCTGGTAACCAAATCTTTATTTTAATCCTTATGTCTCCTATATGATTTGGTCGGCGCGGTTCCTACAGTTTTCCACAATATTTCCTTATCCTATGATGTCTGATCAATTTGAGATAAACAATTTAATTGGTATTTTTCGTGGTGTTGTAAGGTTGTGTGAAGCGAGTAAAGGGGCAGGCTTGCATTTTAGCAACAAGCAGAATTTACCAGAGGTTAGTTTGTTTCTTGTCTCTGGAATTTTGTGGTCTATATGTTGTTTCTCGGTCTTTTGTTTAGCTAGAAATGATGATAGATGATTTGAGTTATGCTAAAGAAGAACATTCAAATAGATATTTTGCTTCAATTAGTTATCTCCAAGTATTTGCAACTCATTAAAGAGTTATTTTTTACAAGATGTACCTTACTTCAATTTTGTTGTTTTCCGTTGATGATATCTTCCATTGCAGGAAAGTGCAACACTCTGGAGGATGCTGTACATTACTTTGGGACAACTAGGTATTTTGACCATTGTCACAGGTACAAGGCCACAAAGAGGATCATTTTGCAACATGCTAGTTTGATGGCTAAAGCAGGGAGAACATGGGAAGAGACAATTATCTGATGAACTGTAAAACTCAAATTGATGTGTTCTGTCTCATCTGAGATGTCCTATACTACAGAACCTGATGGTAATTGTCAATATAAGTTTATTTTTCTGAATATTTACGATGATATTTTGTAATTTCTCAAATGTTTTTATTATGTGGTTTCTCGAGTGAGCCTTATTTTTGTTCTTACTCATCTGTTTTGGCCTTTGAGCATGGTGGAAATTGGTGTTCAGGTTTATTTGCATTTTGTTTTCTTTGATTTGTGTTTTGTACATTTCCATTCACATCACATGATTTTGGTTTAGAGAAATTGTACCATTTAGAAGTTTAAATACAAGAACCAATTAATTATAATCTTTCGGGATTATTGTGTTTATGGCATTCTTCTTGTTTTTATACTCTCCGACATGTTTATGGAAAGTTTACAGAAATCTCAATGGCGTTTTTTGACTTTGTGTTTAAAATAATTGGATTATGATTCATAACCAATGAAATGGATTTTGAAGATACTTTACAGATCGAAACCATATTTCAGAGTTTTCCGATAAATGTCAAGGGAATTAAGCAATATTTCATTTGTTATTTTGAGAGAGAATTCACATATATATTCTCGTTGATGTTTGGTTACCACTGATCACTCTTTTCCCTCATGAACCACAAGTACATTGAAATCTGGATTTCGCAACTTTCACTCATGCCTTATTGAAGATTTGAAAAGCATAATTTTTTTTTTTGTGTTTATGTCTGACTGAATGCAAGGCCATAATTGACTGATTTTCACTTGAAAAGGTGAAAAAGTGTCTTAATTGTGTGTAGAATTTTTATGCAAAATTTTGTGTGTTTGTTTTTGCAGGATTGCGTGCGGAGGTGATTACAGAAGATACTATTTTTGTGAAGAATGTGTGCCATTTGGGCTTGTTGTTTTTAAATTCTGGACTCTTTATTTTCGCTCCATGATATAGATGAATATTTCATATAGTTAAGATCAGTCAGTTTTAGGTTTCAAACATTTTAGTAGCTTGTTATTGTTTCGAGCTAAAAATCCCACTCTTCCACGAGAGGTGATTTCACAGGGACAATTTCAGTGGTAAGAGTAGGTTGTGACAGTCCCAGTAAAGGATGATCCTGGAACCGTACTTTATACAACTTTTATCAATGCTTTCTCACAGCAGGAAAAAAACTTGCGTGCTGACTTCTAATTGACAGGAGTGAGAATGATATTAATGAGAGGAGTATCTTGACAAAGCTGAAACAGCAATCAGGTGGTCAATTCACATCAACAATGAAATGGATGGTCAGTGCAATGGGTCATTTGATTCTTAATTGAGCACTTGCTTCCAATGTGCTGATTTCTGTTATTTTCAGGTTACAGTTTTGACATTTGCAAGAGAAAACTAGACCTATTTTGAAGAGTATCTGAACAGTTGGCCTCGCACAAATCCTGGGATCAAGTTGACGGTTACTTTCCTACCACATGATGAGAACTTTTACCCATTGGGGTTGCTGATGTTTCATCTCTCTCATTTGTTCACATTCCACCACTTCACTTGAGTTGCTTGTGTGCTATTGGAACTCAGAAACTTACCAAAATCCATGCAAGATCAGTTTCCATTACTAAACTGATGGTAGCCCACACGATCTGGTAATATTATCTCACAGTTGTATTGTACACATGTGAAGTGAGCTGGACACATGCAATTGAGCTGAAGTAGAATGAGATGTCATTCTTTATGTGCATTGAATTCTTGTATGATACTATTATTACAGAATGGTGACTCAAAATTGATGTTTTGGTTCAAGAGAACCCAATGTGGATATCTGTACTCTTTCATTTCAGTTGTTTCTCGGTATTGCTTAGTGGTTTAGAGGACAGTATGATATGAATGTGTGTATTCCTTTTTTCCTTTGTTGCATTTGAGACTGATTGATGATGAGGATGGTTTCTTTGCTCTATTCTTTCAATTTAAGCCATGATAATAACGTTATGCATACGTCGCTTGTATTTAAAATGTTTTTCAGTAACATTTTAAGTGCATAAAGAGCCCTCTCATGGTTTCGAAATAAAATTAGCTACAAAATAGCTTGCAGACCAAACTGTGTCAGGCAGACCATGGAAATACATGCAATGTTCGGCATACCAAGTACAGGGTGAGGCAAACATCTTATACAAGTGTCGGACTAGTCTAGTCAAACTGAACTTTAGCTAAACCGAAAGAAAACCAAGAGTTCAAGAGAGCCCCAAAAGTATATACCGAAACAATGACATCCTGTGTGATTTGGACGGACCATACAAACAGATAGGATCTTCCTCTGTATCTTAGCAGCTGGGCAAAGATTCAAACACATATAGGAAACCTAGGCTTTGTCATGCTTCAAATGTACTCTTCTATCATATCCATAGCTGCTTCAGCATATGATCTAGCGTTATGACATCTAAATGTTGTCTGCTAGAAGTTCTACTAACAGCAACAGCTATACAAGACTGCATGCAGTCTTGCTACTCCTCACTAAACGCAAATTAACTTCTCTGTTACCGAAAGGGGTTGCTGATGCTTCATCTCTTTCTTCTGTTGTCATTCCTCTAGTTCACTTAATTGCTAGCCTGTGTGCAGAATTCAGATACTTACCGAAGCCCATACAAGAATATTTTCCATTTCTGAAGTGATGGTAGTATACAGATCTCGAACTATTCTCTCACGTTTGTATACATCTTGGAAGCAGTGTGACAATCTTTGCATACACGGAGGGTCTTCACGATGTGGATGGTGGTTCCTGGCTTTGTGTTAAGGAACCTGAAAGCAATCACAAGCTTCTCGCTATGGTGGCAAAGAGTAGTTTCCTTTTGTTCTTCATCAATATTAAACGACACTTGGCTGGCGTTTGGAAGATAACCTTCTGATCTCAGCTTTGCAAGGATCTCTTCCAACATTGTGTATATCTCCTTCATTTGAGAGTGTGATCCATCTCCCATCAGAAATTTGTGAATTACACCATCTAAGTCGATCAAACTGCTCCCTGGTGTAGTCTTTACTCCCCTTTACTTCATCAGCGTCCTAACTTGAGCAACTTCATCCCATTTACCAGCCTTTGCATAAATGTTTGATATTAGAGCATATCGACCACCATTGCGTGGCTCTAATTCAAATAACACTTTCCCTGCTTTCTTCCGCAATTAGACATTCCCATGAATTCTGCAAGCACCTGAGAGAGCTACCCAGACAGCTGCATTGGGTTTCGTTGGCATAGATCGAATTAGTTCCTCAACCTCATTCAACAGCCATGTCCTGCCCAGGAGATCGACTATACACCCAGTGTCGGCAGCTGCCCCTCAATTTTCAAACAAAAATTAGTATTACCTAACAATTTTGAATTTTTAATATAAACATACAAACACAATATAATAAAACTTCATGCAACAAAGTACATATGAACTCTTTGGTATAGTGGTTGATCATTGAATCTTCATATGGAGTGTGATAATTCTCTAATTATTATCATCAGTGGACTATGCATTTATATGTACAACTATTAAAAGCATATAACTGAATTGGATATAATATTTTAAGCCAAATTATGAGCAAATCGTTGATAATTTAGCAAAGGCAAATAAGCTTAATAAGTAGAATACATAATTAAAATTGTAAAATAATTAAGATATGCAAGTGCAAGAGGATTCCCGTCACTACACCAAATTGGCATTTTTGTAACAACTCTCAAAACAGTATCATTTTTGAGATGTTGCAATTCACCAAACAATTTCAAGTCAAAACTAAATTTAGCCAAAAAATGAAAAACAGTAACACAAAAAAAATGATACAATAAGTTGGATCACCATGAATAGTATCACTTTTATAACCATACTCTTCATGGTGATACAATTATTGTATCATTTTGTTTGTGAAAATGTGTAAAATTGTTGGGTGAATTGTTACACTTCAAAAGTAATACTGTTTTGAGGGTTGTTACAAAAATGTCAATTTTGTGTAGTGCGTTGCTAGAAGAACTACATTTGGAGTATATGTCTAATTTGGAGGGATGGTCATCTTCATCATCGTCGTCATCTCAAGCAGCAGCAAGTGCAGAAGAAGGATTGACGTGGCTAGCTAGAACGACTAAGTTTGGAGGTGCCTATGCAAAATTTGGAGGGATCATCATCATCATTGTCTCAAGCAGCAGCAGGAGCAGCAAGTGCAGAAGAAAGATTGACATGGCCAGAACGACTAAGTTTGGAGGTGCCTATGCGCAATTTGGAGGGATCGTCTTCAACGTCTCAAGCAGCAGCAGGAGCAGCAAGTTCCAACCTGGACGACAACAACAACAAAATGTGATAGAAGGCCTCCAACCTCATGCAAATGTTGGAAATTGTTTGTTCAAGGGTATCAAGGAGTAACCTTCTCTCCAAGTTGGCTGACAACTTGATTAGTGCCAAATTTGAAAGCGATCTCGCTCTTAGATTGTACATGTGAACATCTTGGATCTCTAAGGGAACTTCCACGCCTTAAAGTTTTGAACTTGTGGAAAATGTATTCACTGAAATTCATTGAGGTGGACGATGCAAGCCCAGGAGGATTCCCATTGCTGGAAGAACTACATTTGATTTTGACGCCTAATTTGGATTCATCTTCATCATCATCATTGTCCTATATTTTGCAAAAAACTAATTAATTACTCTAACCTTGCAACATATATATATATAGTTTCATATTCAACTTATACATTTTATAATTATAGATAATATAGATATACTAGTAATAAATGTCATAAAAAGCTATCCATTAATTCTAGAAAACAAACGTAGGGAAAGAGTTGTAGTAAAGAATAGTAACCTAATATGTGGAAAACAATAGATAACCGACTGACTGAATGGGCGGAAGTGAGAGAGAGAGATTGGAGGGTAAGTACAAAGGAAATGTTAAGTGAGAGGGAAATGGGGTGGGTGAGCCCTTCTTGGCGGCGAGGACATGCGTGAGGGGAGGGTGTAATTAATTAGTTTTTTGCAAAATATAGGACAATGGGGGGATGGGGACCGCAATGGGTGGCGGGAGGTGAACGGTCCCCATCCCGCCACCTCCCACCCCTCGCTCATTTCCTCGCCCACTTCCTCGACATTTAGAATTTCTGCATTGTTTTTCCCTTCCTTTTTTTTTTTTCTTCTTCGTATTTTGTGTGAATTTGTACAAAAGAATTATATTATGCAATATAAAAATACTTAAAATGAAAAAATTGAAATAAAATAGCAAATGATAATATTAACAAAATGACAAATTTGTAATTAGCTGAGCCGATAAGCCTTCATGGCTTAAGTGACTCAGCTAAATGTCATAAACAAGTGTGGGAGGGAAGACGAAGACCATAGGAAAATTAGTGGAGTGGGAGGGAAGAAGATGTTCAAAATTTGAGGAAAAAATTTAGAGAGTGGGGAAGTGATTGAAGGGATGATGATGATTTAGGGGAGTGTGGAGTGTAGAGTGTAGGAGAGAGTCACGGTGGTGGGAATGAAGATCATACAAGCTTTGGGGGAAAGAGTGGAGTGGTGGAGAGATTGAGTCGATTGGAGGGAAAAAAGAATCGAATTTGGGACAGATACACGCTGTTTATAATTATATTGGTGGTGTGGGAGATGAGTGTGGTGTGGAAGATAAAATGAGTGATGTAGGAGATAAAAAAAACCTAAATGGTGATGTGGGATAACATTTTTGGTGGTGTCAAACAGAGTTTGCCTTTTTAAAAGACTGTTTTAGCCATCCATGGAGTCCGAACATGTGGAGAAGCTCAACTATTTAGATGTTGGCCCCTGGTTAGTTGCTGAAATTAAGCTTTGGTCCCAATTGATCATTAAACTTGGTTTTGATCCCAAATCTGTTAGTTGACTAGAGTTGATTGTCATTAGTCCGTTAAGTAGGCACATGCATACTTTGAAGACTTAAATGCCCTTCTTGATAAGATAGTATATTTCAAGACTAGTACCTTTTAACACATATTACAAACGCCCAAAAAAAAGTTTGATGAAAATGCCCTTGCAAGAGTTTGTTTTTGTCTTCGAAAAACTTGTAACCAAGAAATGTGATTTCTCGAAAAATGTTGGGTTAAGTATATAGAACTATGCGACGGTTATGCTGGGTTGGTGCTTTTTAAAGCATGACGTTTTCTTCAAAATGTGAACGATATTGGAATGTAGTTAGTTTAACGAGACGCCACTCTATTCACGTAGATAATGACTAATGGATAATAGCTTTCTTACCTAGATTACTTAAACTGGGTATACTATTTATTATATATGGATAAGTTATTTTATCCATACTGTTTTTCCACCTAATTAAGTTATTTTCAAATTAAACTTGAACATTTTTTAGAATTTAATTAAGGAAGCGATTACTAACATCACCATATATACTATCTCACACCATCATTTAGTGTTTTTTTTACTAACCCACACTAGTCAAATATTTTGGAAAAAACAAAACCCCCAAAAACACAAAAACCCCAAAATACAAACCTTCGTCCTTGACCTCCTCGTTGCGTCTCATCCAACTTTTTTAGTGTTGTATGTATCGAGATTGCTTGTGTTCAACTTTTTCATAAAATTTTTCAGAGTTTCAACATTTCAAAATTATTCAGAAACTGGAATGGTTCAGAGAGCAATCTGAAATTTTTATTTTTTTATTTTTTTTCCAGAAATTTACTAGAAATAGCCTTGAATAAAACTCAATCGTATTGGTCCAGGCGAGGGTATGCCTTACCCCCGCCTGGACCAATGCGAAGGTGATTTTTCAAGGCTCTGTCCATAAATTTTTGCAATAAAAGTTCTGAGAAAATTTCTGAAGAGCTTACATTTTGGAAAAATAAAAATTTTAAGATTGTTTTTTCAATTTCTGAAAACTTCCATTTATTTATATTGATGGAGCAGGCGGTGAAGCAAACTTCGCAAACAAACCTGGAGAGAGTGGAGCAGGTGGTGAAGCAAACTTCGCAAATGAATCTGGAGAGAGTAAAACAGGTGGTGAAGCAATCGAATGGGGGGTAGAGTGGAGCAACAATTGAATGGGAGAGAGCAATCAAACCAATCGAATAGGGGTATCGAATGGGGGAGAGCAATCAAACCAATCGAATGGGGGGGAGAGTGGGTGCCTGTTTATATTGATGGTGTGGGAGAGCAGTGATGATATGTGAAATAAAACAGGTGATGTGGGAGAGTATAATGATATGAGACAGTACTTATGATGATGTGAAACAATAACTACCTTTAATTAAGTAGGGCCGCATGTACTAGTCATCGCCATCTAACAACTTCGTTTATGATGAGTGGGCATGGTGGCTCTTAGATTGAAGTGCAGATTGTGCTTGAGTGTAAACGAAGAGACACCTTGGTATTAAGCTCAGACCAGTGTTCTAAAAATCGGTCTAGGCGGCCGCCTAGTGTCACGGGCTTTCTTTTCACAAGGTACTTCCCCCGCGGCACTAGCAAACTTTGCCCCAAGTTATCAAAGAAAGCTAGTCAGCCTTGCCCACAAAAGACTTGCTTAGACTTTGGAAAACTAAGCAAGCTAAGAACACACAAGAGAACTAGAACTTGTATTGCTTGAATTCTCTGAGGTGATTACAACAAATGAGGCCTTAGCCTATTTATACAACTCCACCTCCTCAATGGACGGTGGTGATCGTTTTAATCTAACGGTCTATATTGAGTTTCTACACACTTCCTTAGAAATATCTAAGGACTAGAATCCTATGGAACTTTGTGGAGTCTTATGGGAGGTTCTAGAGAACTCTCTCTAGAACAATGTGGAATACTCTACATTATGTACACTTGCCAACCTCACTTGGCTAAGCAAGAAGATAGTTGTGACATTCTCCCCCACCTAATCAGGCGACGTCCTCGTTGCCTTCAGATCCTCATACGCTTTGATTTGTTCCTTGAATTGCCACAAATGTTGGATTGGCTCCCAGCTAGCTTCACTTTCTGGCAATCCCTTCCACTTGACGAGTAGCTCATGTGTGGGACGTTGGTTGGAATGACGCACCACACGATCCGACAAGATAATCTCTGGTTCCTTGTCATGTTGGATCCTCATGCCCATTGGTGCTCTTTGAGAAACTCCTCGATTTGGATCATCTCGATCTTCCTTATACGGTTTCAGTAGGCTCACATGGAAGACTGGATGAAACTTGATCCTCGGCGGCAACTCGACCTTGTAGGCTTGCTTTCCCACTTTCTTGACTATGGGGAAAGGACCCTCATATCTTCTAATAAGGCCACGATGCAGTCCAGAAAGTCTGGCATGAGCATGCATCTTGACAAGCACAAGGTCTCCAACCTGAAACTCTCGAGGCCGTCTCTTTTTGTCGGCCCACTTCTTCATCCTCTTGGAGGCCTTTTCCAGGTAAGCTCGAGCCTCATCAGCTTGATCATTCCATCATTTGGCAAACTTGTAGGCTGATGGACTCGCTCCTGTGTAGCTAGTGGCAATAGAACTCGGGGTCATAGGTTGTTGTCCCATGACAATTTCAAATGGGCTACGACCCATCGCTTCACTCTTCTGCAAGTTGAAAGAGAATTGGGCAACATCTAGCAACTTAGCCCAATCTCGCTGGTTGGCACTCACATAGTGCCTAAGATATAACTCTAGCAAGGCATTCATCCTTTCCGTTTGACCATCCGTTTGAGGATGAAATCTAGTAGAGAAATTAAGGTCAGTACCCAATAACTTGAACAACTCAGTCCAAAATTTCCCCTTGAACCGAGTATCTCGATCACTGATGATAGATTTGGGCACACCCCAATATTTTACCACATGTTTGAGGAATAAATGTGCGGCTTGCTCGGCTGTGCACTCCTTGGGTGTGGGAATGAAGGTGGCATACTTCGAAAATCTGTCCACGACCACAAGTATCCAATTGCAACCCTCTGATACAGGCAACCCAACTATGAAGTCTAAAGAAACGCTCTCCCAAGGTCTCTCTGGGATGGGGAGGGGTTCAAGTAAGCCGGCAGGTGATTGTTGCTCCACTTTGTCTTGTTGGCATACAAGACAAGTCTTCACATATGCTTCGATATCATTCCTCATATGTGGCCAGTAATATGAATCTTCCACAAGAGCAAGAGTCCGATGTATACCTGGATGTCCCGCCCACTTGCTATCATGGCATTCTTTCAAGACTTCCCTCCTTAGGTTGTCATGAGGTGGAACATAGATTCGCCTTCCCTTAGAGTATATCAAGCCGTTCTCCACCCAAAACCGTCTTGTCTTTCCATCTTTGACAAGAGCTATGATGGTTTGAGCCATGGAATCATGTGCCAATCCTTCCTTTATGCGTCCCTTCAAGTTGCTTTGAGGTTGACTTATGTCAGCAAGTTCTCCTTTTCTACTCAAAGCATCCGCAACAAGATTAGCTTTGCCAGGCTTGTACTCCATAATGTAATCAAACTCTGCCAAAAAATCTTGCCGCCTAGCTTGTTTTGGTGTGAGTTTCTTTT
This sequence comes from Berberis thunbergii, assembly GCA_003290165.1. Lineage (NCBI taxonomy): Eukaryota > Viridiplantae > Streptophyta > Magnoliopsida > Ranunculales > Berberidaceae > Berberis > Berberis thunbergii. Next base: position 40,651 of record QNQO01003244.1, on the reverse strand, counting down.
GTGTCTGGAAGTAGCTAGTGGCAACATTGTCGGTCTTGACCACAAACTTGCTCCCAAGCAAGTAATGTCGCCATGTTCGTAGGCAATGCACAACCGCTGTCATTTCCTTCTCTTTTACTGTGTACCGCCTCTCAGTATCATTGAGCTTCCTACTTTCAAAGGCAATAGGATGCCCTTCTTGCATCAGTACCCCACCAATAGCAAAGTCGGAAGCATCCGTGTGTACCTCAAAAGACATAAAATGGTTGGGAAGTGCCAACACCGGTTCTTCCACAATTGCCTTCTTCAATCATTCGAAAGCTTGTTGGCATTTTGAACTCCAATCCCAACTTCTTCCCTTCTTGAGCAAGTCCGTCAATGGAGTGGCTATGGAAGAGTAGCCTTTGATGAACCTTCTATAATAGTTTACCAAGCCAAGGAAAGATCTTAACTCGGTGACTTTGGTTGGTGGTTCCCAATCTTGGATGGCTTGTACCTTGGACTTGTCCATACGAAGCTTGCCATTGCCAATGATATGACCCAAGAATGTCACATCCTCTTGGGCAAATGAGCACTTCTCCTTTTTGACATAGAGTTTGTTTTCCTTCAAGGTTTGGAACACTTGCCTCAAGTGTTCCACATGTTCCTCCAATGTCTTACTATAGATTACAATGTCATCAAGGTACACAACTACGAACCGATCAAGGTAAGGAGCTAGTACCTTATTCATTAGAGTGCAAAAGGTGGCCGGCGCATTAGTTAAACCAAATGGCATGACTAAGAACTCGTAAGACCCGTACCTTGTAACACATGCCGTCTTTGGTTCATCTCCTTCGGCTATGCGGACTTGATAATATCCCGAGCGCAAGTCAAACTTGGTAAAGTACCTTGCATCACCAAGTTGATCAAAGAGATCCGCAATAAGTGGAATCGGGTACTTGTTCTTGATAGTGACCTTGTTGAGTGCCCGATAGTCAATACAAAGCCGTAGGGATCCATCATGTTTCTTTTGAAATAAGACCGGTGCACCATATGGAGCTTTGGAGGGTCGGATATAACCAGCATCTAGTAAATCCTTTAGTTGTCTTCTTAACTCCTCGAGCTCAGGAGATGCCATACGATAAGGAGCAAATGCGGGTGACTTTGCTCCAACTTCTAACTCAATAGCATAATCCACCTCTCTCCTTGGTGGAAACTTCTTAGGCAACTCGGCAGGCATAACATCCTTATACTCCTTGAGAACATCTTGGACGGTCTTAGGTGCATTCACCTCTCCATCCATGAGACCTTCATCTTCCTTGAGAGTAGCCAAGTAAGTAGGCTCATTCCTCTTTACTCATTTAGAAAGTTTGAGAGCTGACACCATTTTCTCCTTACTTATCTCCCGTACCACGGGCACAGCACAAGGTTGTCCCTTCTCCATGATGCACATGGTGTTGGCATATGGGACCAGGAATGCTTTTACCATGTCCAAGAAGTCTATACCCAAATAGAATTTGTGATCATCAATTGGGGCAATAGTTATGTCGACTTTACCTTGCCATTGTCCAAGCCGAATATCGGTGCCACGAGCTACTCCTTCAATTGGGAGACTTTTAGCATTGACTCCCTTGATATAACATTTCTCTTTTGTATATGATAGGCCAATTTCTTCAGCAAGGTCTTTGGCCATGTAGACTGTGTCGGCTCCGGTATCCACCATGGCTTTCAAAGTCTTGTCCCCAATCTCGGTCTCCACATACATCCTTCCACGTGGTTGTTCTTCGACCTTAGCTTGAATGACACTTAGGAGATTCATTGAGGCGATCCTCCTTTCCTCCTTTGCTTCTTCCTCCATGACAAGCGCGGCAAGTTTCCCCCGGTTTGGACACTCAAATGCCCGATGGGGTCCACTACATAAGAAGCAAGACATCTTCTTGGGTGATCCATCTCTTTTCTCATTCCCCTTGTCTTTGGAGTACTTGTGTTCCTTGGAGGACTTCTCTTTGTCTCCCCCACCTTTGCCATCATTACTCGACCTTTTCCCTTGTCCCTTGGATGAGTCATTTCTTTTGAACTCAATCAAGGATTCGGCCGCAGCCATAGCCGTTGCAAGGTCTTGCACACCTCGCCTCTTCAATTCCAACTTGGCCCAACCCGTTAGGCCATCAAGGAAGCTAAACAAAGCATCATTTTCTCCCATGTCAGGAATCTCCAAGAGCAACTCCGAGAACTCCTTCACATACTCCCTTATGTGGCATTCGTTGTGTTGAAGGCGACGAAGCTTGGCCCTAGCTTCGTTCTCGGCATCCTCCGGGTAGAATTGTCTCTTGAGTTCCTTCGTGAACTCTTCCCAAGTGTCGATGGTGCATAATCCTTTCTTGACATCATCGGACCTTCTGCGCCACCAAACTGTAGCAACATCGTTTAAATATAAGGAGACACTACGTACCTTTGATGTTTCATCTATTATGCCAACTGCATCAAAGTAGCGCTTCATGTTCCACAAGAAGTTGTCGATCTCCCTTGCACTTCTTGCCCCACCATAGGCTTTAGGTTTGGGAGCTTCGACTCTGTGAGCTTTCTTTATAAGTCGGACATGGTGGCACACAACTTTGCCAACCTTTCATCCATCGCAGCGATTAAGTCCTTAGACTTGTCCTTGCGGACTTTCCCACCTTTGTCAGTGTTGCCAATTGCTGGGTTGTTGACCTCTGACGACATTCTCTTGTGTATAATGATTTCACCAACCTTGCCAAACCTTGGCTCTGATACCAACTGTCACGGGCTTTCTTTTCACAAGGTACTTCCCGCGCGGCACTAGCAAACTTTGCCCCAAGTTATCAAAGAAAGCTAGTCAGCCTTGCCCACAAAAGACTTACTTAGACTTTGGAAAACTAAGCAAGCTAAGAACACACAAGAGAGCTAAAGAGAACTAGAACTTGTATTGCTTGAATTCTCTGAGGTGATTACAACAAATGAGGTCTTAGCCTATTTATACAACTCCGGCCACCTCCTCAATGGACGGTGGTGATCGTTTTAATCTAACGGTCTATATTGAGTTTCTACACACTTCCTTAGAAATATCTAAGGACTAGAATCCTATGGAACTTTGTGGAGTCTTATGGGAGGTTCTAGAGAACTCTCTCTAGAACAATGTGGAATACTCTACATTATGTACACTTGCCAACCTCACTTGGCTAAGCAAGAAGATAGTTGTGACACTAGGCGGCGCCTAGGCGCTAGAAGGTGGAAAACCGCCCAGATTAATGCCTGGGTGGGCGGTCTGGGCGGGGTCTAGGCGGGCTAGGCGGTGTCTAGGCGAGCTAGGCGGCCTAGGCGAGATCTAGGCGGGGTCTAGGCGGTCTGGGAGATTTTTTTTTATTTTTATTTTTTTATTTTATTTTTTTATTTTTTTTTATTTTTTTTATTTTTTTTATTTTTTTTAATAAGGTTGATTGTGTTCTTATTTTATTTTTCTTTTCTATTTTTAGAAATAAACTATTTAATTGTTTTTTTAGAAAATCTCGGGAATGGGCTTTGATGATGATGATGATATGTCTAAATGTAGCGAAAGATGATTACTTAATGGAATTCTCAAAAGATCTGCCGGTACCAATTTTACTAATGTAGATTTTATCAAACATAACTGAGGTTATTCATGCAATTTGAAGAAAAATAAAAGATTACACAAATTCAAATTTATATAAAGTACCCATCATGACCAACTTCAGTCATTTGAGTTTTAATAAATTTTGTTTACGATTGTTAATTTTTCATGTTTTTAAATTTTGCATATGTATATTGACATTAAATTGGATGTAATTGATAAGGTATTATGCTTAACTTTTGTAAATTATTAAAGTTATAATACAAAACCTAAGACCGCCTAGGCGCCCGCCTAGGCCCCTGGGCGCTAGGCACCTGCTCGCCCCCCGCCAAGCGCCTAGCGATTTTTATAACACTGGCTCAGACCATGCATGGATGTATATATAATTACATTATAAATTATCATTTTATAGAAAACGAGACGATTATCTTTCTTCTCTCTAGTATACTGATTAATTTAGTGGATAGATGCAATAGAGACTGTGACTTCTTCTCTTAGGGTGTGTTTGGTTGTATGGAATTTTATGTCATGAGAATTTATGAAGAGACTCCTATATTTTATGTTAATTTAAGGTATAACTCGACATACACTATTTAATTTTGTTATCAATGGTGGGAATGAAAGTCTCATGAACATGAGAATCACATGCCTTGGGGGACCAAGGAGTGAGATTCTCATGTTCATGGGACTTTCATTCCCACCATTGCTCACAAAATCAAATGGTGGATGTGAAGTGATATATCAATTTAGCCTAAAATGTAAGAATCCTCTCATAAATTTTCATTACATAGAATTCCATACAACCAAACACACCCTTAGTTCCATTGATAGTGGAAAACATAAGTGACACTCTACTCTCTCCCTCTCTTTTGCGATGAAACTAAATTTACATGCATTTTTTTCCCTACAGAAATTACAGGAAATCATGACATAAAATTTAACTCAATAATTGATACTCAGAATTTGTATAATTTTTAAATAATATATAATTTCCATGACTAGATAATATGAATATAGCATGATAAAATTATGCATTGTCGTGGAACAAACTTATATATGTCTGTCCAACTGAGCTAAATTGGTAGACATAAATGACTTCATTGCATCATACAGTCAATAACCCCTGGAAGATTCCTTTGGCCATTTGAGGTGGGATGATAGAGACAAATACCCCTATTGGAATAGAAAGATCAAAGTGTCGCAATCCTTCATGCATAAGATTACTACAACGTCACACACACACACACACACAAGTCATCGAAAAAGCTATAGTTTCATTATTCTCCCCTCAATACAATCATCTCTTTCTCTTCTTTACCTTTTTTTTTAAAAGAACTTTCGCTGGTCATCCATTTTAGTGCATGAGGTGCCCACCAAAGGTTTGTTATGTTTTTTTGGACGGATCAAAAGGGAAACAAGTGTTCCATTTTCCATTTCAAAAAATTTCGAAATGGAAATTTATTTTTAATTTATATTTCAAAATTTCAGAATAGGAATCGGAAAATTCCAATGCAGATTTTTGGAAAATTCGGTTAGACTCAATTAAAGTTTTGAAATTTCACTTTTCAAATTTTTTTTTTGGAACTTTTTGTAAAATGTTTTGAAAATTTCATTTCCGATTCTGAAATTCAACACATAATAACTCAATTCTAGTTAAAGTTTTTTTAAAAAAAAATTAGGAATTTCACATTTCAAAAAATTCAATGAAATTTTTTAATTTTTATATAATAATTACGATTTAATTCTTTTTTAATATAGAATTCCCCCAACTGTTAAAAAAAGAATGACCTAATCAAAAAAAAAAAAAAAAGAGACAAGATTTACTGGGCATATTGGGGCTCCTAATGTACTTGATCTTATTTCATTGGTAAGATTAGCGCAAACATACATAGCTTATAAATTATAACACATATAGGTGTAAACAAGGCTGTATTAAAAGAAAGACTCAAGCAAGACTTATGGGCATTATAATGGGCAACATTACAATGGGCATTATAATGGTCAACATCCCTTTTATCCTATTTGCCCTCTTACATACCACAGATCTAGAATCCACATTAACAATTCACGGCATAACAATAAAGATACAAATCATTATCATTCTATCGAGTAAACAAATATAGTGATGCTCCCATTCCCATTTCTGTTACCATTCCGATTTTCACTTTCTTTCCCAGCCCATGAAGTAACCAACCTTAAAAGTCCCAAGCCTGTCCGTACAAGTTTATGCTTCTTTTCTTTTGTCATTTGTCATTGTGTTAAAAGAACGTGAAAAGAATAAGATACCAAAGCTTTGCTAGCTTTTTTCCCTTTGGTGCTAAGCAAGCTTGTGGGGGGGCCTTTAATTTCTCTTCATGACTTTATATAATTATATATAAACACACAACATTTTTGTATAGAAAAACAGACGATTATCTTTCTTCTCTCTAGTATACTGATCAGTTTAGTGGATGGATGCAATGGAGACTGTGACTTCTTCTCTTAGTTCCATTGACGGTGGAAAACATAGGTATTATCTAAAGCTTTCTACACTTTACTCTCTCCCTCTCTTTTGCATGTATTTTGTTTTCTCCTACAGATATTATAGAAAATCTGACATAAAGTTTAACTAAATAATTGGTAGTCAAATATTTTTTTTTATCTTTTTTAAATAATATATAACTTCCATGACTAGATAATTAACCTATGAATATAGCATGATAAAATTATGCATCATTGTAGAACAAATATTGATGGTTCATTTTATTATAACTTGTGCATTCTACGGTGCATGGTTTAATTTGTTGATGCAGAGACAAGGCCAAAATGGAAGAAGAAATGCAACTTTTGGGAATATTTTCCGATAAGAAAAGAAAGAAGAAGCATCCAGCTCGCATTGGCTTGATTGATGTGGTTTTCTCTTGGACGCTACCTGATATATTCAATGAACGACTTTACAAGGATAAGGTTTACATAGCTCAAACTTATTCCTCATGCATGTTCTAATGTCTTCACTAATTACAGTACATGTTTCGCACCCTTGTGGAACAGTAAAATGTATGATAGTTTCAATTTACTAATAAAAAAATTGTATAAATAGATCGGTTCCACCAAATGGTGTAGAATGGATGTCGCAAACCCTTTGCTCCGGGTAATGTACTAAATTATTAGATGTGGATTTATTTTGCTTTATTTATTGGTCCTAGAGACTTTATTGAATCAAAACTGTGAGATGGTTAATAATTGATATATAGAGTGAAATGCCTTTTGGAAAAAAAAAAAAAAACCAGAATGAAACTGTTGCTGAGCTATTGAGTTGTTTTGCCAAATCAAAATCATATTTTGACATTGTACAAAATAATAGGCAGCCTTGATGCACACTATGATATGTGATTTTGTATATCTCTAGTTCAATCGATGTTGAGTATTAAAATGGGGGGTTTGAGCAAATAGTTGAATTCGGTAGAGTTTTTTAAGATGAATAATGCCGGGGTTTTGTTATTTTCACTACACCAAATTGTCATTTTTGTAACAACTCCAAAAACGGTATCACTTTTAAGCTGTATCAGTTTACCAAACTATTTCAAGTCAAAACTAAATTTAATAAAAAAAATGAAAAAGGTTTCACAAAACATTTGATACAATAAATTGGATCACCGTGAATAGCATCATTCACTTCATGGTGATATAATTATTGTATCACTTTGTAATGTGTAAAATTGTGTGATCGACTGATACAGTTCAAAAGTGATACTATTTTGGAGGTTGTTACAAAAATGTCAATTTAGTGTAGTGTCTCCTTCCCCATTATCACTATCACCTCAGGAAAACCTAAACTCCAAACCATTTCCTCCAACAAAATTTTGATGAATTCAAGGTAGTCTCTCCTCTTACAATTTAAATAAGATATTATTTTCGCTCAAATAATTTGATAACTTCATAAATTCACCTTTAAATTTGATGTCACGGGGTTTTGCTATTGCTAAAATTGATAAAACCAAATGTGTGCTTTTTTGCAGGTGGAAAAGATTCCAGAGACATTTTCTTCAGTTAAGGATTACTTGGAGTCATTTGAGAAACCTCTTATTGAGGAAACACATGCTGATATGCTTTCAAGCATGAAAGTTTTGTTTCAGTCACCTACGTGCGAAATACTGAACGTTAAGAAACGTAGAAAGTTTAAGGAACCAAATGATTTATTTTACACCTTAGTAACTAAAATAAAGCGACATGACAAAAAGGCGAAAGAACCCTACAAGCCCCAGAGCGGAGATGTGTTTGCTCTGTCAAATGTGAGGGTGACATGTGTTGATGATTTAAACAGACCCCCAAGATGCTATCTTCCTGTTTTAGTTGAAGGTGTTGATGATGATGACAATCCTTCAGAGATCGGAGTCCTAGCATCAAAGCCTATTGTGGTTGAACTACTTAAGAACAAGAAAAAAGAGCCTCTGTATGCAATATACCTTGTAAATATAACAACAAACATGCGTATATGGAGAGCACTGCGTGCACAGTCCCCCAAAAGCTTAATTAGTAAAATACTGCAGGTTGACTCCACGGTAAGGTCATAGATTTTTTTTTTTCATTTATGGGTTTAATTTGTTTGCCATTTATGGGATTTCAAACTGGTTTTGTTTCAAAGAACTTGCATATGTAAAGGGTTTTATGACAGTTTTAAGTGGGTAATGATTTTATCTTTTTGACAGGTTGAGGATTGTTGTGATGTCTGTCCTACTCAAGAAACTTGTTTCACTCAAAAATATAAGTTGAAGTCTTTCAATTTGAATGATTCACAATTAGATGCAATCACGAGCTGCATTTCAACAAGTAAATGCAGTCACAAGAATACTGTCAAGCTTATTTGGGGTCCTCCTGGGACCGGTAAAACAAAAACAGTTGGCACACTGCTCTGGGTTGTTCTAAACATGAAATGCAGAACCCTTACATGTGCTCCAACTAATATTGCAGTGGTGGAAGTAGCTTCGCGACTTTTGAAGCTAGTAAGGGAGTCTCTTCGAAGTGACAACTATGGATTGGGAGATATAGTCATAACAGGAAATAGAAAAAGAATGAAAATTGATGATCATCGTCATCTTTGTGATGTTTTCCTAGATCATCGTGTTGCTAAACTTGCACAGTGTTTTGCCCCACTCACTGGATGGAAGCATTGTTTGAATTCAATGATATGGTTACTTGAAGATCCTAGATCTCAGTATGATCTGTACTTGGAAGAATTAAAGAAGAGGATGGAAGATAAGTTGAAGGATGGTGCTGGGAAAAGCAAAAACAAAAAGGGTAAGCAGAACGATGATCCTAAAGCTTCCAGAAAATATAAGAAAAACAATGCAGTGAAAGCCAAGGGTAACACCGGTACATTAAGCAATCTAAAAGAAAAGAAAGGAAAGGAGGTCAATGTTGACAATGAAGATGAAAATGCAGCAGAGGAAGATGAAATGTATAAAAATGTTTATCTTTTGAGGAATTCATTAGAAAACAATTTGATTGCATTGAGAAGAGCCTACGGTTTTGCATTATAAATTTGCGCACCCACCTTTCTACATCATTCATCTCAGTAAACGTGGTGGAAGACATGGGCAGAGCACTCAATTTGCTCAAGTCTCTTAGAAGTTTGTTTCATAGCAATAATTTAAGCAATCCAGATCTAGAGAAAATTAGATACAATGTCAGTCTCACATCTGTTTCCTTGTTAAGTGAGAGGGTAGACGAATGCCTTCAAATTCTCAGAGTCCTTCGTGGGGCTTTTACTCTTCCCGTCATTTATGACAAAAGTTTGATCAAAAAAATCTGTTTGCAACATGCTTGCCTTATTTTTTGTACTGCTTCAAGCTCAGCTAGGTTGGGAGAGCTGAAACCAATAGAGCTGTTGGTTATTGATGAAGCTGCGCAGCTTAAAGAATGTGAATCTGCAATCCCCTTTCAACTCCCTGGCATCCGGCATGCTGTTCTCATAGGTGATGAAAAGCAATTGCCTGCTATGATTAAAAGCAAGGTTTGTTTACCCTTAGCATAGTTTATTATTATTATTATTATTATTATTATTAGTTAGTAGTCTTATCTTATTATATTGAAATTGTTTGTAATTGTTATCTTCACTATTTGTTAGATATCTGAGAAGGCTGAACTTGGAAGAAGCCTGTTTGAGAGGCTTGTACTACTGGGACAGAGAAGACATCTTTTGAACATGCAGTATAGGATGCACCCTGCCATAAGCATATTTCCTAATTCTGAGTTCTACAAAAAAAAATTGTTGATGCTCCAAATGTCAAAGAAAAATGCTACATAAAACACTTTCTCCCCGGAAACATGTATGGCTCTTATTCTTTTATTAATGTTCCATATGGGAAGGAAGAATTTGATTATGGATATAGCCGGAAAAATTTGATGGAGGTAGCTCTAATCTGTGAGATGGTTGCATGCCTTTGCAAAGGTATGTGTTTCAGTTACAATCGTTTATAAAATTCCTCTTTCTTATAGCTGAGTTAGAATTTGCATGCGGAAATTGTTCTTGCACATGAATCAGAACTACATATCGAGTTCTGTATAATTTTCAGACTAGATTCAATTTTTGGTTTGTGAAGAAAATATCAGGAATAACATGTATGTTAAGAGATATTTTCCTAAAGTTTATTTTATACCTTTATGTAGAGTTAATGGCTCAACTTGAGATGATTTTGTTTCCTTTTATGCTATTTTCGGAAAATTTCCTCTGCCCAGTTTTGAGGTGCAAGTTTACAAAGCTCTAAAAGTGAAATGAACGGTCTCTTTATTCTTCATCGATTTGTAATAATTCTTTGTTTGACATCACTTTTTATGATTGTATGTTGTTTCTAGGTTTCTTAATTTCCAAAAAAAAAAAAAAAAAAAAATTGTTTCTGGGTTTCTTGATTATTTAAAGTAAAACTATAATGTGTGTGTGTGTGTGTGTGTGTTTTTTTTTTCTGGCAGCATCTGTTGATTCTAAACAAAGAGTTAGTGTTGGTGTCATCTCTCCATATAAAGCTCAAGTTTTTGCCTTGCAAGATAGACTTGGAGAAAAATATGCTACTTGCCGTAATTTTTCGGTGAGTGTTCGATCAGTAGATGGATTTCAAGGTGGTGAAGAGGATGTTATAATTATTTCTACTGTGAGATCTAACGGCAATGGCTCTGTGGGTTTCCTATCAAATCGTCAAAGAACAAATGTGGCCATCACAAGGGCAAGGTTATAATGACCATTTCATGTTCATGTAATTTATTGTAGATTTCCAAGCTGTTGCAATTGAAGAGATGTGATTGCTTTACTTGCAGGTACTGCCTATGGATTTTGGGCAATGGGGCAACTTTGATGAATAGTGATTCCGTATGGAAGAAATTAGTTTTTGATGCACAGAAGAGAGGGCGCTTCTTTGATGCTGATAAAGACGAGAGATTGTCTAAAGCTATAATAGATTGCATTGTTGAACTTGGCCAATTTGATGAATTACTTAACACGGATTCTGTACTATTCAAAGGAGCAAGGTGGAAGGTATCTACTAATTCTGATATCTTTTTCTTGGTTAGCCCATATTCTCAGTGTGCAAGATTCCATGCTTGTTCTTTGTTAATAACACTAATAGCATTTTTTGAACAACGATATTGTGTTATCAACCAGAGACAAAGATATCACGACACGTACTCCTTGTTATTTTGCATCATGTATGCATGTATTTATGAACTGTTTTTCTATACCTCGTAGATGGAAGTATTATCTGAAGTCTAATTACTCGTATTTTTTATTATATTTTCTCAATGCATATTACCATCCAGGATCATATATCACACTGGTGGAAGTGCAAATGTTTTGTTTCAAGTGCCTTGATAGATAAGAGAAATGCTAGGAAACCATGTTTTGCAACCATGATGACGTGTCATGATATGGAAAGAATGATGAAATTTCCAAAGATTTTATGTGTATCTCAAAATTGTAAAAAACTCCTCTAACGATGCCACGTCATCATGGTTGCAAAACATGTTTACAAAACATGGTTTCCTAGCCTCACTCGATAGATAAATATTGTTTCATTATCTTCATCTACAAACTAGTCTCATTGTTATAGCAATATGTATGACACCAATTAGAATTATTTTTCTTACTATAAAAACTTTACTAGAATACAATTGAAACTTACATTATATATTTATATGTGCGTCTGGTAGAGAATCTGTTACCTATTTTAGAGATAGATTAAGCTGAGATTGAACTAAAAGAAGTTACAGTGTTGGATCTTCTCACAATTTTTAATTGTTTACTATCCTTAAAAAATTTCTCAAGGTTGACTACGATACAAAATTTTACACCAATATATATCCATAAATAATTAGGGGTGCAATTAGGAAAATGATGAAAAACTTGTTTATTGATATTCTTGGATGATTACTTGGATAAACAAAGGTCTTTATAAATAGAGGAAACCTAAAGATCCTACTAATTAATAACAAACTCTAAATAAGTAAAAATGGGTTCTGACTTATCTCTTCAATCTTGAATCATATCTCAATTCAGTCTTCAATTACATGGTGCATTGAAGCTAGTCATATATCTCTAGCAGCAAAGAGGAAGGAAAAGAGATTACCATCCATTTCCATTGGCAAAGATAGTCAGTGTAGATAAAAAATGTCGTTTAATAAAGATATGGATTCAATATAGAGCCACGTAATTCAATAAAGATGAAACTGGACAGGATATAAGCTGGAGAAAACGAAGGAATTGAAATTTATGCTGATTGTGTAAGAAATATCTGGAATAAGCATCTATTAAGCACTCTTGTACCAGGTTTCGCCTTTTGTGGCTGCTGGAATGAAAATTTCTATTTTATAATAGTGCAATTATCAATTTTGTAGTGGCCACTTTTCTTTTACATATGGATACATTAATACTTCATTTTTACATAATTTATCGTATTTATTCGGATACTTATATTTTGTTGTACTTTTTATAGGTTATCTTTGGTGATGGTTTCTGGAAATCATTAGGAAGTATTGAGATAGTAGAGGCAAGGAAGGAATTGTTTTATCTCTTAAAGAAGCTCTCAACTGGTTGGCGTCATGAACTTCAAAAGCCGAAGAGTTGGAAAGTTATGAATTGGATATCGTCTGATCTGTTGAAACTAAACAACTTCCATTCGAAGCTCAATGTTGTTTGGACTGTAGATATCATGAAGGAGGATTCAAAACTCATTCAAGTGTTGAAGTTTTTGGATATTTTACCATTGTCAGAGATACCAAGGTTGGAAAATTATCTTGATGACATCTTCGGTAATTATACAGTTGACAAAATGAATCGTTGCAAATTCAAGTGTTTTGAAAGGTATGCCACTCATATCCTTTCCTATACTTTTACAGTTTTGCTGCTTTCACATTCTAAATTCACCTAATATGAGAAAATGCATTATGAAGGTTTTGAAATGAATTACCTTGAGAAACCGATATCCCATCATAATTTAAAAATTACACATTCCACCTTCATGACCCCACTTGCCTTGTGCAAGATAAAAAAATTCCTTTGAAATATAGAGTGCATGGTAGAAGAGTTGAAAATGAAGTTGTCCCTGTTATGAGTACTAATTTTAGGGTAAATATGATGTTGATCCTTGTACTAATAGGATAAATGACTTTAATCTTCTAAAAGTTTTAATTTTGAGCTTGGTCTGTCGCCTTCAATTGACCATTCAATCAATCGTTATTTTATGCATGTGACTCTCACGTGATGTGAAAAAAGGACCTACATTACCTTTGTTTAAGAGAGGGGTTTTTTTTGGGGGGAAAGTGAGCTAAGGTTTTAGGATCCCTAAACCTTATATTAATAAAAAAGATGATGATGATAAGAGAGGGTTGTTCATGTTGGATTACCCTTTCTATCCCCCTCCTTTAAGTTAGGAAAATTTAGGATAGTTCATGTCTTTTTTCGCATCATATAAGAGTCAACATGCATAAGATAATGGTTGACTGAATGGTAGATAGTTTAATTTATTTACTAAATTATGTCATTGCACTTCGACTATTTATGAAATGATATAGACAGTTTAATTCAACACAAATAATATCTACTGTATTCTTTTCACAGCTAGAATTAATTGTTTGTATTATACTTGCAGGAAACTGGAAGTTCCAATGAGTTGGGAAATCAGCCAGGGTTCTGTAAAATCAAGGCCATCCAACATAAATGAATATTCAGGGCTATCGACTCAGTTAGCTTCACTGAATCTTGGAGACAATTCCACCAGATCAGCATCGGTTTCAAGGTTAGTTCAGTGGGCTAAGTCAATTTTTCATCTAGATAAAAATCATTTGCCATTCACTGCATTCTTCGAAAATAGAGAGTCAACCTCAACAAAAGGTTGTAAGATGGGTGGACCAATTTGAGATTGAGGGTAGGTATGCCATGCCTTTTCTGGCAAATGGTTAGGCTGATTCTTCAAGTATATTGAGCTTTCAGCCATGCCTTGAAACATGAAAATGCACCATCAAGATCAATCAAAACCCAAATTTGTCTTTTGAGCTTGCCCATGAAAAATATTCTTTTCTGGCAATGGATTAGGATGAATTCTTAAACTTGTTGAGCTTTCCGCCATTTATTATAGTATTAAAATGCACTATCAAAACCTACATTTGAATATTGAGATTGGCCATTGGGGACCCTTTAAGTTTGAGATAAAAACTGAAAGCAGATTACACACACATGTTACATTTGATTTTTTCATTTCCTTGTATTTAAGGATGAGGCAGTGAAATGGCATCCATAAGAAATATCCAGAAAAATGCTTGATGCAGAATTGAAGGGCATGCTCTCCTAAGCCCTTTTATCTTGATTGATTGCATCAATACTTTCAATTTTGTATTGTTTTGGTTATGGTTAGTTTATTGAAATTGCTGTTAAATTTTTCATAGTTTTTTTTTTCATAACTTGACTAGGGTGTTTACATCAAAGAATAAGAAATCTTACAAGTTCAAGAGGGTGATCTCGGCTGAATCAGAAAAAGTATTGCCAACTGTAGTGAGAAAGTGGGTGGAGCTCAAGTCACCAACAGATACACAGAGGGTGTTTACATCAAAGAATAAGAAATCTTACAAGTTCAAGAGGGTGATCTCGGCTGAATCAGAAAAAGTATTGCCAACTGTAGTGAGAAAGGGGGTGGAGCTCAAGTCACCAACAGATACACAGAGGGTGTTTACATCAAAGAATAAGAAATCTTACAAGTTCAAGAGGGTGATCTTGGCTGAATCAGAAAAAGTATTGCCAACTGTAGTGAGAAAGGGGGTGGAGCTCAAGTCACCAACAGATACACAGAGGGTGTTTACATCAAAGAATAAGAAATCTTACAAGTTCAAGAGGGTGATCTCGGCTGAATCAGAAAAAGTATTGCCAACTGTAGTGAGAAAGGGGGTGGAGCTCAAGTCACCAACAGATACACAGAGGGTGTTTACATCAAAGAATAAGAAATCTTACAAGTTCAAGAAGGTGATCTCGGCTGAATCAGAAAAAGTATTGCCAACTGTAGTGAGAAAGTGGGTGGTGAAGCTCAAGTCACCAACAGATACACAGAGGAACTGAAGAATTGTATGCGACAATAGGATCTCCAGGACCTCATATCCACAGGTGACTATTTCACTTGGTCCAACAGGAATACAGACAGTAGGAGAATTCTATTTAAGCTTGAGAGATGGCTAGATAGAATTCTCCTACTGTATAGTCACTGTAACTGGAAATGATACATTCTCCAACAGAGGCACATTTAAGTGGCTCTCCAATTTATGACCATAGTCACTGTATGGTCAAATGGTATGGGTGAAGGAAATGTTCCATGGATTTTCATTATGGAGATGGGAAGTATTTTGCTGCAGTAAATTAAGGCATTTTGTTTCTTTCATAGAGATTGAAATGAATTTTACAATATTAGTTGTAATTTGAAAAATACAAGTGCTTTTAAGTTATGAAAATGTTGGCTTTTCTTCTCTCTCAATGAACCATTTATGTGTTGCTTTGCTTCATCTCTTTTCTTTTATGAATGAATATGATCCAGTTGGTAGTCTCTTCGAGAGGTGAAATTGACTTCTTAAATTGGGTTACAGACCCTTTTTAATTGATGCCAGAAGGCTAGAATGCAGTCTCCCATGGTGCAAACTCGTCTGAGACCATCTTAGCTAAGGTAGATAGAAATGACTTCATTGCAGCATAATCAATTGTTGGGATGGAGTTGGCTTGAATAGTTTCACATCAAATAAGGATGAGTCGTCACTAAGGTTTATAAGGACATCTACTTCCTAATAGCAACGAAGTCTTTTAAGTTAAAAACCCCACACCCAAGGCCTAGATGGAGGGCTCAACAAGTTGCGACTATATATAGTGGACCTAGGAGCACGCACGATCCTAAAGAGAGAGCTCATTGGATTGATTAGATTTGCCCTGTGATTTTTTATCCTTCACCTTGAAGGGTTTCCACGTATATCGTGCGAAGTAGCGAGTCAGGTAGAGCATCGCATGTACGCGGTTCGAGGTGCAAGCGACACATTGTTCATGAGATCATGCACAAGATAACGAGTCAGGTAGAGCATCGTATATGCGCAATCAGCCAGATGAATGAATCCAGATTAGGTTCTAGATTTTTGTCAAGAAAATGTATCCTACAAGTTCGAACGAGGTGAAGTTAATGTAGTGGTTGCAACTAAGGTGAAACCAATAACGCCAGGATAACAGCCCGTACACCGAGTGCTACCCACAAGATCGCAGACGCACATGAGACTCGAGGAAGAGGTGTACTTCGAAATGTTGCAGAACGGTGGATGGATTGTAGTATGTGTGACGATTCGTGCCAAATGTGAAGATTGTTGGGATGAAGTTGACTTGAATAGTCTCACATTAAGTAAAGAGGAGTCATCACTAAGGTTTATAAGAAAGTGATCCACTCCCTAATAGCAACAAGACTTAGGGACCCAAGACAGCGGGTGTTTAAGTTGTAGACAATATCGTTGCTATAGTGAATCTAGGTGCACGCACGAGCCAATAAGGTATAGTGGACCTAGGTGCGCACACACGCTCAGTGCGCCAACATCAATAACCTTGAAAGATTCCTTTAGTCATCTGAGGTAGGATGAATCTCTCACAACCTCACACTCCCTTATACAAAAGAATCACAATCTATTTATAGCTATAATACTAGTTGGTGATGAATTTCAATTGAAGTAGAGATATTTTATTATTATTATTATTATTATTTTTTATGATAAACCGAGTTGAAATTGATTTCAAATACCAACAAATTTTTTTTCCTTTGATTATTGCAATGTAGTGTATATACTTCTTAGTTTTTTTAGTGATTACAACCAAGGATTGTGATTTCTATTTTCGAGTTAGTTTCGTTCTCTTGATTTTACTAAATATTTTGGTGTGTAAATAAAAATGTATGAATTTCGAGAATACATGAAATAATAAATATATATAATAAATTTTGAAGGTATATGAAATATGTGAAAAAAATATGCGAGTAAATAAATTTATTAAACACATTAAATGAAGCTTGAATACCAAGAAATGTAACAAATGTGAAATTAATATATAACTAGAAAATCACGGGGTGATTTAAAAAATCAATAAATAATTAGAAAAAATGATAATTAAAAAAATCCTTAAATTTACGAAATAATATCCAAAATTTTCGGGAAAAAAACCTAGAAAAAACATGCAATTTTTTTGTTGCCATTTTTGTCATAATTAAAAACATTGCTTAAATTTTACGAGATTTCACAGAACCTTATCCCTTGATTACAATAGAGTCAATAACATTCACACCAATCCTTTGATTTCAATTTTTTTTTTTGTTTACTCTCGAACTTTCCTCTAACTGTTACAGTTTGTCATCTATGTTCTTTTATGTTTGCTTGGTGCATTATTATGGTGGATCTCCATGGGCTATGACCATTTTATTTAATTAGAACTTCCAGTGCATCTCATCTGCCCTTTTGAACTCTGCATTTAGTGTTGGGTCAAAATTAGTTTTATATCTACCCACTAAATTTTCTGATTTTTCAAGAATGCCCTACTGCTTTTTCTTTTCTTTTTTTTTTTTTTTCAAAAACGCTCTCCACATAAAAAGGTAAGTGGGCTGTAAAGAAGAGTCAAATTTTTTTTTTCTTTTTTAATAAAGCTCACGTATTTTGAAGCTAGGGTTGGGGTTCATAGATTGGGTTTTTAGTACATAGTATTAGCAAAATCGGCGTGTAATTTGTGTAATTAATTTAGATAATATTTTGTTAGTCAAACTTAAATTTTTTAGCTGAATCACCAAAAATACTGAATATAGGCACACGTAGAGCGCGTCAACCCCTAATTTGGTTAAGGTATACAATTCTATTCCTACTTGGGTTATGAATTGATGATGCGAAATCGCACCTGCATTTCTCAATTAATTAGTATATTCGATTAAAATGGCTCACCAAATTAGACCAAAAAATCATTCTTGATTAGTATATTTGACTAAGGTATGTTATTCTACTCCCACTTGCGCTATGACTTGATGATGTGAAAATTTTGAATAACTTACATTTTGGAAAAAAAAATTTAAGATTGTTTTTTCAATTTCTAAAGAACTTCCATTTGTTTATATTGATGGAGCAGGTGGTGAAGCAAACTTCGCAAACGAACCTGGAGAGAGTGGAACAGGTGGTGAAGTAAACTTCACAAACGAATGGGGGGAGAAAGTGGAGCCGGTGATGAAGCAATCGAACCATCGAATGGGGGAGAGAGTAGAGCAATCGAACCAATCGAATAGGGGAGAAAATGGAACAGAGAGGAAATATTCAATTAGGACAGAGAGGGAATAATTTGATTTTGAATGGGGAGAAGAATTCAATTTTGAAAGGGAGAAAGAGTGGATGCATGTTTATATTGGTAGTGTGAAAGAGCAGTGGTGGTGTAAAAAATAAAGTAGGTAGTATGAGAGAATATAATGGTGTGAAACAATACTTATGGTGGTGTAAAACAATTGTTGCCTTTAATTAAGTAGGGCCGTATGTACTGGTCATCACCATCTTACCATTTCGTTTCTGATGAGTGGGAATGGTGGCTCTTAGATTGAAGTGCAGATTGTGCTTGAGTGTAAATGAAGAGACAACTTGAGTGTAGATTGAAGTGCAGATTGTACTTGAGTGTAAATGCAGATTGTGCTCGAGTCTAGACCATGCATGGATGTATATATACATAAATTATGCATAATCAATAATTAACCAATGAATATTATAACATGATAAAATTATGCATCGTTGTAGAACAAATATTGATGGTTCATTTTATCATAACTTGTGCATTCTACGGCGCATGGTTTAATTTGTTGATATATTCAATGAACAACTTCATTGCAGCATAATCAATAATTACGAAAGATTCCTTTGGTCATTTGAGGTAGGATGAATCTCTCACAACCTCACACTCCCTCATCCAAAGAATCACTATCTATTTATAGCTATACTGGTTGGTGATGAATGTCAATTACTTCCAATGATCAAAAGCCAGGTTCGTTTATCTTCTTATTGAGTGTGCTCTCTTCGCTTTGCATGTGTGGTCACAATGTGTTGTAATGTAACAACATTTTTCCGCTTATTAGATTTGTATGGAAGCTGACTTTGGAAGAAATATGTTCGAGAGATTGGTGTTGCTGGGTCAGAGGAAGCACCTTCCTTAATGTCCAATACAGAATGCGCCCTGCCATAACACTACACCATATTGGCATTTTTGTAACACCCTCCAAAATAGTATTACTTTTGAAGTGTAACAATTCACCTAACAACTTTACACATTTTCACAAACAAAATGATACAATAATAGTATCACCATGAAGAGTATCATTATAAAAGTGATACTATTCATGGTGATCCAAATTATTGTATCATTTTTTTGTGTTACTGTTTTTCATTTTTTTGACTAAATTTAGTTTTGATTTGAAATTGTTTGGTGAATTGTAACATCTAAAAAGTGATACTGTTTTGAGAGATGTTACAAAAGTGCCAATTTGGTGTAGTGTAAGTTTATTCCCTAATGACATATTCTATGGCAATCGGATTTGTGATGTTTCGAGTATGAGAGGAGGTATCTACAAGAAAGATTTGCTTCAAGGCAACATTTCCACCTAATAAAGTTATTTACAAATTAAACTTGAACATTTTTGAGAATTTAATTAAGGAAGCGACTACTCCACACCATCATATGTACTATCTCACACCACCATTCAATCATTTTTTCTTCTTACTAACCCACACCACCCAAATATTTTGGAAAAACAAAATGCCCAAAAAACGCAAAAACCTCAAAACACAAACCCTCATCCTCGTCCTCCTCGCTGAGTCTTGTCCAACTTTTTCAGTGTTGTATGCATCGAGCTTTTTCAGAGAGTTTCAACATTTCAAAATTATTCAGAAACTGGAATGGTTCAAAGAGCAATTTTTTTTTTCCAGAAATTTACTGGAAATAGCCTTGAAAAAACTTAGTCGCATTGGTCTAGGCGAGGTGTGAAGGTGATTTTTTCAAGGCTCTGTCCAAAAATTTTTGTAATAAAAATTATGAGAAAATTTCTAAAGAGCTTACATTTTGGAAAAAAAAAATTTAAGATTATTTTTTAGTTTCTGAAGAACTTCCATTTATTTATATTTTGTAGAGCAGGTGGTGAAGCAAACTTCGCAAACAAACTTGGAGAGAGTGGAGCAGGTGGTTAAGCAAACTTCGCAAATGAACCTAGAGAGAGTGGAACAGGTGGTGAAGCAATCGAATGGGGGGAGAAAGTGGAGCTAGTGGTGAAGCAATCAAACCAATCGAATGGAGGAGAGAGTGGAGCAACAAGAGAAGGGGGGAGAGCAATCGAACCAATCGAATAGGGGTGAAAGTGAAGCAGAGAGGGAAGATTCGATTAGAGTAGAGAGGGAAAATTTTGATTTTGAATGGGGGAAAGAGTGGATGTTTGTTTATATTGATAGTGTGAAAAAGCAGTGGTGATGTGAAAGAGTACGTATAATGGTGTGAGACAATACTTATGATTTCAATTGAAATGACTGCCCCCTTTAATTAAGTAGGGCTGTATATACTAGTCATCACCATCTAACAACTTCTTTTCTAATGAGTGGGCATGGTAGCTCTTAGATTGAACTACAGATTGTGCTTGAGTGTAAACGAAGAGACAACTTGGTATTAAACTCAGATTATAAATTACTCTTAGATTGAAGTGCAGATTGTGTTTGAGTGTAAACGAAGAGACAACTTGGCATTAAATTCAGATTATAAATTATCATTTTACAGAAAAAAGAGACGATTATCTTTCTTCTCTCTAGTATACAGATCAGTTCGGTGGATGGATGCAATGGAGACTGTGACTTCTTCTCTTAGTTCCATTGATGGTGGAAAACAAAGGTATTACTTTCTAAAGCTTTCTACACTTTACTCTCTCCCTCTCTTTTGCGATGAAACTAAATTTACATGTAGTATTTTTTTTTCCTACACAAATTACAGTAAATCATGACATAAATTTAACTCAATAATTGGTACCCCAGAATTTTTATAATTTTTAAATAATATATAATTTCCATGACTTGATAATATGAATATATAATGATAAAATTATGCATTGTCGTAGAACAAACTTATATATGTCTGACCAATTGAGCTAAATTGATAGATGGAGATGACTTCATTGCATCACAATCAATAACTCCGGAAGATTCCTTTGGTCATTTCAGAAATTCTAGCCAGCCTGGTTTGCTGATCTGGCTGGTTAGAATTACTCTTTTCTCCCTCCTCTTAAAGTGTTTGTGGTTGTGTTTTAAAGAGGACAAAAAATGTAAATAAACCGACCAGGCTGGCTAGACTTACTCTTATCCATCATCCTAGAGATACTAAAAAATGGTCCATATCTAGGACGATGGATGGTGATGGGGTGGCTTGGTGCGGGCCTAGCACTATCGGCCTAGCTCTCTAGAATTAGGGGTAGGATGATAGAGACAAATACCCCTATCGAAATAGAAAAATCATAGTGTTGCAATCCTTCATGCATAAGATTACTACAATGTCTCTCACACACACACACTATATATACATGTAAAATATTGGTAGATAGAAATGACTTCATTGCATCATAGTCGGTAACCCCGGAACATTGCTTTGGTCATAATGAGGTAGGATGATAGAAAAAAAAAACATTTTCTTTTCTTAATAAAAATTTTCGTGTTTGACAAAAAAAAAAAAAAAAGGATGATAGAGACAAATAGAAAGATCAAGGTGTCGCAATCCTTTATGCATAAGATCACTACAATGTCGTCACCTTCTTTTTTTTTAATTTATTATTATTATTATTATTATTATTATTATTATTTTTACATCGTCACCTTCCACAACCTACATATCAGCTATAGTTCATTATTCTCCCATCAATATAATCATCTCTTTCTCTTCTCTACTTTTTTTTTTTAAAAGAAGTTTCACTAGTCATCCATTTTATTGCATGAGGTGCCCACCAAATTAAGGGATCAAAAGGGAAACAAGTGTTCCATTTTCCATTCCAAAAATTTCGAACAGAAATTTGTTTTTAATTTTTATTTCAAAATTTCATAATCGGAATCGGAAAATTCCAATGCAGATTTTGGAAATTCAGTTAGACTCGATTAAAAATTTGAAATTTCACTTTTCAGATTTTTTTCTTTTTTTTGAAACCTTTTGGACAATGTTTTGAAAATTTCATTTCCAAATCCAAAATTCAGCATATAATAACTCAATTCTAGTTAAAGTTTTAAAAAAAATTAGGGGTTTCACATTTCAAAAAATTCAATGAAAATTTTTAATTTTATATAATAATTACGATTCATTTTTAATATAGAATTCCCCCAACTGTTTAAAAAATAATGATCTAATCAAATATAAAAAAAAGTGACAAGATTTATTGGGCATGTTGGGGCTCATAATGTATGTGATCTTATTTCATTGGTATGATTAGTGCAAACATATATAGCTTATAAATTATGAAACATAATTTTTTTTAATTTTTTAAGATAATGACATATATACTTATTTTATTAATAGGATAAACAAAAGATAATATTATAGCTTACAATATAATATATAATAATAACATCTTATTTAATTAAGAGAATTTTGAAACAAATAGGAAATTTTGGATCGATATACTTTCGAATGTAATAATCGGAATATTCTCAAAATATTTCAGATTGGAACACTTTTGATAAGTTTTAAATTTTTTCGGATCAGAGTCAGATATTTCAAACAAATTACAATTCCATTTCAAAAGTTTTCGAAATTTTCAAAGATCAAAAATTTTGGTATCAGATTTTTTCCAAGTTTAGAATTGGATTTTCCAAAAGAACTTGCAACCCTAGTTTCAATTCTTGGCAGCCCCATGGACATATAGATGTTAACAAGGTTGGATTAAAAGAAAGACTCAAGGAAGCCTTATGATCTATTTGTTACTCAACGGATTGGGTTTGACTATTATAATGGTAATGATAATTTAATGCTATAAGTTAATTATTTGTTTGGTTAGATATAAAAATGGTTTAATAGAAATCATCGTTACAAAATTCATTGGAAATGACTTTCTTTCCCAAAGCCCTATGAAAGCTCCTTACAATGGGCATCATAATGGTCAACACACTTTTTATCTTATTTTCCCTCTTTACCTACCTCAGATGTAGAATCCACGTTAATGCGGTAAAGACACAAATCATTCTCATTCTATCAAGTAAACAAACATAGTAAGCAAATATAGTAATGTTCTCATTCCCATTTCCGTTACCATTCCAATTTTCATTTTCATTTCCTTTCCAAGTCCATGAAGTAACCAACCTTAAAAGTTCCAAGCCTGTCCGTACAAGTTTATGCTTCTTTTGTTTTTTCATTTGTCAGTGTTGAAAGAAAGTGAAAAGAAGAAGATACCAAAGCTTTGCTAGCTTTTTTTTTTTTTTTTTTTGTTCTTTCACTTTGGTGCTAATCAAGCTTGTGGGGGGCCTTTAATTTCTCTTGATAACTTTATATAATTATATATAAACACACAACATTATGTTTCTTCTCTCTAGTATACTGATCAGTTCAGTGGTTGGATGCAATGGAGGGTGAGAGTGAGTCTACCAATGTATCTTCTTCTCTTAGTTCCATTGATGGTGGAAAACACAGGTATTACTTTCACAAGCCTTCGACACTCTACTCTCTCCCTCTCTTTTGCATGTATTTTGTTTTCTCCTACAGAAATTATAAGAAATCACGACACAAAATTTAACTAAATAATTGGTAGTCAAATTATTATTATTATTATTATTTTAATTTTATCTTTTTTAAATAATATATAACTTTTCCATGACTAGATAATTAATCAATGAATATTATAGCATGATAAAATCATGCATCGTTGTAGAACAAATATTATGGTTCATTTTATTATAACTTGTGCATTCTACGGTTCATGGTTTAATTTGTTGATGCAGATACAAGGCCAAAATGGAAGAAGTAATGCAACTTCTGGGAATATTTTCCGATGAGAAAAAGAAGATTAAGCTTCCAGCTCGCACTGGCTTGATTGATGCGGTTTTCTCTTGGACGCTACCTGATATATTCAATGAACAACTTTACAAGGATAAGGTTTACATAGCTCAAACTTATACCGCATGCATGTTCTAATGTCTTCACTAATTACATATGTTTGGCACCCTTGTGGAACAGTTAAATATATAATAGCTTTCAATTTACTAGTAAATTTTTTTTTTATAAATAGATGGTTTCCACGAAATGGCGTAGGATGGATGTGGCAAACCCTTTGCTCCCGGCAATGAACTATACTATTAGATGTGGATTTATTTTGCTATATTTATTGGTCCTACAGACTTTTTTCAACACCATGGTGCCAGATTATTTAAAATCGTGATATACTGAATCAAAATTGTGAGATGGTTAAGAATTGATATATCAGAAATTCTAAGTGTAGAGGAAATGAGCGAGGAAACGAGCAAGGGAAGTGAGGTTGCGGGGGTGGGAGCCGTTCATCTCGCTCGGGATGCGTGCGTTCACCTCACTCCCCTCGCCCATTTCCTCACTGTGTAGTCTCTCTCTTGATATATAGAGTGAAATGCCTTTCGAAAACAGTTGAATTCAGTAGAGTTTTTGAAGATGAATAAAGCCGGGGTTTTGTTTTTCTCACTACACCAAATTGTCATTTTTGTAACAACTCCCAAAACGGTATAACTTTTGAGTTGTAACATACCACAAAACTATTTCAAGTAAAAAATAAATTCAATCAAAAAAATGAAAAACAGTTTCACAAAACAGGTGATACAATAAATTGGATCACCATGAATAGTATCACATGTAGCATCATACTCTTCTTGATGATAAATATTGTAACACTCTGTAATGTCACTATACCAAATTAACATATTTGTAACAATTCTCAAAACAACAACATTTTTTAGTTGTTACAATCCACCAAACAATTTTAAGTCAAAACTAAATTTAGTCAAAAAATTGAAAAATAATTACACAAAAAGTAATACATTAAATTGGATCACCATGAATAGTATCACTTCTGGGACCATGCTATTCATGGTGATACAATTATTATATCTCTTTGTTTGTGAAATGTGTATAATTGCTTTGTGAATTTTAAAGCTTAAAAGTGTTACTATTTTGAAAGTTTTTACAAAAATGTCAATTTGGTATGTGTGTAAAATTGTATAGTGGACTGTTACAGTTCAAAAGTGATTATATTTTGGAGGTTGTTACAAATGTCTCCTTCCCTGTGATCACTATCACACGAGGAAAACCTAAACTCCAAACCATTCCCTCCAACAAAATTTTGATGAATTCAAGGTAGTACCTTCTCTTACAATTTAAATAAGATATTATTTTCGCTCAAATAATTTGATAACTTCATAATTCACCTTTAAATTTGATGTCACGGGGTTTTGCTATTGCTAAAATTAATAAAACCAAATGTGTGCTTTTTTGCAGGTGGAAAAGATTCCAGAGACATTTTCTTCAGTTAAGGATTACTTGGAGTCATTTGAGAAACCACTTATTGAGGAAACACATGCTGATATGCTTTCAAGCATGAAAGTTTTGTTTCAGTCACCTACGTGCGAAATACTGAACGTTAAGAAACATAAGGACTTTAAGGAACCAAATGATTTATTTTACACCTTAGTAACTCAAATAAAGCGACGTGACAAAAAGGAGAAAAAACCCTACAAGCCCCAGAGCGGCGATGTGTTTGCTCTTGCAAATGTGATGGTGACATGTGTTGATGATTTAAACAGACCCCCAAGATGCTATCTTCCTGTTTTAGTTGAAGGTGTTGATGATGACAATCCTTCAGTGATCAGAGTCCTAGCATCAAAGCCTATTGTGGTTGAACTATTTGAGAACAAGAAAAAAGAGCCTCTGTATGCAATATACCTTGTAAATATAACAACAAACTTGCGTATATGGAGAGCACTGCGTGCAAAGCCCCCCAGAAGCTTAATTAGTAAAATACTGCAGGTCGACTCCACGGTAAGGTTCTCGATTTTTTTTTTCATTTATGGGTTTAATTTGTTTGCCATTTATGGGATTTCAAACTGGTTTTATTTCAAAGAACTTGCATATGTAAAGGGTTTTATGACAGTTTTAAGTGGATAATGATTTTATCTTTTTGACAGGTTGAGGATTGTTGTGATGTCTGTCCTACTCAAGAAACTTGTTTCACTCAAAAATATAAGTTGAGGTCTTTCAATTTGAATGATTCACAATTAGATGCAATCACGAGCTGCATTTCAACAAGTAAATGCAGTCACAAGAATACTGTCAAGCTTATCTGGGGTCCTCCTGGTACCGGTAAAACAAAAACAGTTGGCACACTGCTCTGGGTTGTTCTAAACATGAAATGCAGAACTCTTACATGTGCTCCAACTAACATTGCAGTGGTGGAAGTAGCTTCGCGACTTTTGAAGCTAGTAAAGGAGTCTCTTCGAAGTGACAACTATGGATTGGGAGATATAGTCATATCGGGAAATAGAAAAAGAATGAAAATTGATGATCATCGTCATCTTTATGATATTTTCCTTGATCATCGTGTTGCTAAACTTGCACAGTGTTTTGCCCCACTCACTGGATGGACACATCGTCTGAATTCAATGATATGGTTACTTGAAGATCCTAGATGTCAGTATGATTTGTACTTGGAAGAATTAAAGAAGGGATGGAAGATAACTTGAAGGATGGTGCTGGGAAAAGCAAAAACAGAAAGGGTAAGCAGAACGATGATCCTCAAGCTTACACAAAAGATAAGAAATACAATGCAGTGAAAGCCAAGGGTAACACTGGTACATTAAGCAATCTTAAAGAAAAGAAAGGAGAGGAGGTCAATGTTGACAATGAAGATGAAAATGCAGCAGAGGAAGATGAAATGTATAAAAATGTTTTATCTTTGGAGGAATTCATTAGAAAACAATTTGATTGCATTGAGAAGAGCCTACGGTTTTGCATTATAAATTTGCGCACCCACCTTTCTACATCATTCATCTCAGTAAACGTGGTGGAAGACATGGGCAGAGCACTCAATTTGCTCAATTCTCTTAGAAGTTTGTTGCATAGCAATAATTTAAGCAACCCAGATCTAGAGAAAATTAGATACAAAGTTGGTCTCACATCTGTTTCCTTGTTAAGTGAGAGGGTAGACGAATGCCTTCAAATTCTCAGAGTCCTTCGTGGGGCTTTTATTCTTCCTGCCCTTTATGACAAAAGGTTGATAATAAAGTTCTGTTTGCAACATGCTTGCCTTATTTTTTGTACTGCTTCAAGCTCAGCTAGGTTGGGAGAGCTGAAACCAATAGAGCTGTTGGTTATTGATGAAGCTGCGCAGCTTAAAGAATGTGAATCTGCAATCCCCTTTCAACTCCCTGGCATCCGGCATGCTGTTCTCATAGGTGATGAAAAGCAATTGCCTGCTATGATTAAAAGCAAGGTTTGTTTACCCTTAGCATAGTTTATTATTATAATTATTATTATTATTAGTAGTTTGTAGTCTTATCTTATTATATTGAAATTGTGATCTTCACTATTTGTTAGATATCTGAGAAGGCTGAACTTGGAAGAAGCCTGTTTGAGAGGCTTGTACTACTGGGACAGAGAAAACATCTTTTGAACATGCAGTATAGGATGCACCCTGCCATAAGCATATTTCCTAATTCTGAGTTCTACGAAAAACAAATTGCTGATGCTCCAAATGTCAAAGAAAAATGCTACATAAAACACTTTCTCCCCGGAAACATGTATGGCTCTTATTCTTTTATTAATGTTCCATATGGGAAGGATGAATTTGATGATGGATATAGCCGGAAAAATTTGATGGAGGTAGCTCTAATCTGTGAGATGGTTGCATGCCTATGCAAAGGTATGTGTTTCAGTTACAATCGTTTATAAAATTCCTCTTTCTTATAGCTGAGTTAGAATTTGCATGCGGAAATTGTTCTTGCACATGAATCAGAACTACATATCGAGTTCTGTATAATTTTCTCACAGACTAGATTCAATTTTTGGTTTGTGAAGAAAATATCAGGAATAACATGTATGTTAAGAGATATTTTCCTAAAAGTTATTTTATACCTTTATATAGAGTTGATGGCTCAACTTGAGAAGATTTTGTTTCCTTTTATGCTATTTTCTGAAAATTTCCTCTGCCCAGTTTTGAGGTGCAAGTTTACAAAGCTCTTAAAGTGAAATGAACGGTCTCTTTATTCTTCATCGATTTGTAATAATTCTTTGTTTGACATCACTTTTTATGATTGTATGTTGTTTCTAGGTTTCTTAATTTCCAAAAAAAAAAAAAAAAAAAAATTGTTTCTGGGTTTCTTGATTATTTCAAGTAAAACTATAATGTGTTTTTTTTTTTTTTTTTTCTGGCAGCATCTGTTGATTCTAAACAAAGAGTTAGTGTTGGTGTCATCTCTCCATATAAAGCTCAAGTTTTTGCCTTGCAAGATAGACTTGGAGAAAAATATGCTACTTGCCGTAATTTTTCTGTGAGTGTTCGATCAGTAGATGGATTTCAAGGTGGTGAAGAGGATGTTATAATTATTTCTACTGTGAGATCTA
Organism: Berberis thunbergii; assembly: GCA_003290165.1. Lineage (NCBI taxonomy): Eukaryota > Viridiplantae > Streptophyta > Magnoliopsida > Ranunculales > Berberidaceae > Berberis > Berberis thunbergii. The sequence goes on along the minus strand of QNQO01003244.1, from coordinate 11,957 downwards.
ACGGCAATGGCTCTGTGGGTTTCCTATCCAATCGTCAAAGAACAAATGTGGCCATCACAAGGGCAAGGTTATAATGACCATTTCATGTTCATGTAATTTATTGTAGATTTCCAAGCTGTTGCAATTGAAGAGATGTGATTGCTTTACTTGCAGGTACTGCCTATGGATTTTGGGCAATGGGGCAACTTTGATGAATAGTGATTCCGTATGGAAGAAATTAGTTTTTGATGCACAGGAGAGAGGGCGCTTCTTTGATGCTGATAAAGACGAGAGATTGTCTAAAGCTATAATAGATTGCATTGTTGAGATTGACCAACTTGATGAATTACTTAACACGGATTCTGTACTATTCAAAGGAGCAAGGTGGAAGGTATCTACTAATTCTGATATCTTTTTTCTTTGTTAGCCCATATTCTCAGTGTGCAAGATTCCATGCTTTTTCTTGGTTAATAACACTAATAGCATTTTTTGAACAACGATATTGTGTTATCAACCAGAGATAAAGATATCACGACACGTATTCCATGTTATTTTGCATCGTGTATGCATGTATTTATGAACTGTTTTTCTATACCTCGGAGATGGAAGTATTATCTGAAGTCTAATTACTCGTATTTTTTATTATATTTTCTCAATGAATATCTAGAGACTTACTTGTATCTAGAGGTAGGTGATGAGATGTATTCATTTAATTCTGAACATATATCACACTGGTGGAAGCGCACATGTTTTGTTCAAGTGCCTTGATAGATAAATATTGTTTCATTATTTTCATCTACCTACTAGTCTCATTGTTATAGCAATATGTATGACACCAATTAGAATTATTTTTATTACTGTAAAAACTTTACTAGAATACAATTGAAACTTACATTATATTCGGATACTTATATTTTGTTTTACTTTTTATAGGTTATCTTTGGTGATGGTTTCTGGAAATCATTGGGAAGTATTAAGATAGCAGAGGCAAGGAAGAAATTTATTTATCTCTTACAGAAGCTCTCAACTGGTTGGCGTCATGAACTTCAAAAGCCGAAGAGTTGGAAAGTTATGAATTGGATATCGTCCGATCTGTTGAAACTAAACAACTTCCATTTGAAGCTCAATGTTGTTTGGACTGTAGATATCGCGAAGGAGGATTCAAAACTCATTCAAGTGTTGAAGTTTTTGGATATTTTACCATTGTCAGAGATACCAAGGTTGGAAAATTATCTTGATGACATCTTCGGTAATTATACAGTTGACAAAATGAATCGTTGCAAATTCAAGTGTTTTGAAGGGTATGCCACTCATATCCTTTCCTATACTTTTACAGTTTTGCTGCTTTCACATTCTAAATCCACCTAATATGAGAAAATGCATTATGAAGGTTTTGAAATGAATTACCTTGAAAAACCGATAACCCATTCATAATTTAAAAAATGACATATTCCACCTTCAAGACCCCGCTTGCCTTGTGCAAGATAAAAAAATTCCTTTGAAAGATAGAGTGCATGACTTAGGGTAATTTTAGGGTAAATATGATGTTGATCCCTTGTACTAATAGGATAAATGACTTTAATCTTCTAAAAATTTTAATTTTGAGCTTAGTATGTCGCCTTCAGTTGACCATTCAATCAATCGTTATTTTATGCATGTGACTCTCACGTGATGTGAAAAAAGGACCTACATTACCTTTGTTTAAGAGGGTTTTTTTTTTGGAAAAGTGAGCCGGGGTTTTTAGGATTCCTAAACCTTATATTAATAAAAAAGATGATGATGATAAGAGAGGGTTGTTCATGTTGGATTACCCTTTTTATCCCCCTCCTTTAAGTTAGGAAAAATTAGGGTAGTTCATGTATTTTTTCGCATCATATAATAGTTAACATGCATAAGATAATAGTTGACTGGATGGTAGATAGTTTAATTTATTTACTAAATTATGTCTTTGCACTTCGACTATATATGAAATGATATAGACAGTTTAATTCAACACAAATAATATCTACTGTATTCTTTTTACAGCTAGAATTAATTGTTTGTATTATACTTGCAGGAAACTTGAAGTTCCAATGAGTTGGGAAATCAGCCAGGGTTCCAACATAAATGAATATTCAGGGCTATCGACTCAGTTAGCTTCACTGAATCTTGGAGACAATTCCACCAGATCAGCATCGGTTTCAAGGTTAGTTCAGTGCGCTATGTCAATTTTTCATCTAGATAAAAGTCATTTGCCATTCACTGCATTCTTCGAAAATAGAGAGTCAACCTCAACAAATGGTTGTAAGATGGGTGGACCCATTTGAGGTTGAGGGTGGGTATGCCCAATGGGGGTCAGATTAGCCCGTAACCCACACTCTTTCTGGCAATTGTTTAGGCTGAATCTTCAAGCCTATTGAGCTTTCGGCCATGCATTTAAGCAAAAAAATGCACCATCAAAGCTCAATTAAAACCCAAATTTGTCTTTTGAGCTTGCCCATTGCAAATATTCTTTTCTGGCAATGGCTTAGGATGAATCCTCAAACTTGTTGAGCTTTCCGCCATATATTATATTATTAAAATGCAACATCAAAACCTACATTTGAATTTTGAGATGGTCATTGGAGACCCTTTATTAGCACAAAACTCCTGACTTGATACCTTGTTGCCCTGTTTTCTGTTGTTTCTTCAACACCTTGTTATCTTAAGCTATCATGCATATGTAATTCTTGAGATAAAAACTGAAAGCAGATTACACACACGCGTTACATTTTATTTTATCATGTCCTTGTATTTAAGGCTGAGGTAGTGAAATCCAGAAAAATGCTTGATGCAGAATTGAAGGGCATGCTCTGCTAAGCCCTTTTATCTTGATTGATTTCATTAATACTTTCAATTTTGTATTGTTTTGGTTATGGTTAGTTTATTGAAATTGCTGTTAAATTTTTCATAGTTTTTTTCTTATCTTGACTATTTGTTTATTGATGCAGGGTGTTTACATCAAAGAATAAGAAATCTTACAAGTTCAGGAGGGTGATCTCAGCTGAATCCGAATAAGTATGATTTGAAATGTTCCATGGATTTTCGTTATGGAGATGGGAAGTATTTTGCTGCAGTAAATTTAGGCATTTTGCGTCTTGCCTAGAGATTGAAATGAATTTTACAATATTAGTTGTAATTTGAAAAATACAAGTGTTTTTTAAGTTACGAAAATGTTGGTTTTTCTTCTTTCTCAATGAACCATTTATGTACTGCTTTGCTTATGAACTCTTTTCTTTTATGAATGAATATGATCCAGTTGGTAGTTTCTTCAAGAGGTGAAAATGACTTCTTAAATTGGGTTACAGAACCTTTTTAATCGATCCCTGAAGGCTAGAATGCATTCTCCCATAGTGCAAACTCGTGTCAGACCAACTTAGCTAAATTGGTAGATAGAAATGACTTCATTGCAGCATAATCAATAACCTCGAAAGATTCCTTTGGTCATTATTTTGAGGGAGGATGAATCTCTCACAACCTCACACTCCCTTATACAAAGAATCACTATCTATTTATTGCTATACTAGTTGGTGCTGAATGTCAATTGCTTGCAATGATCAAAAGCCAGGTTTGTTTATCCTCTTATTGAGAGTGTTCTCTTTGCTTTGCATCCGTGGTTGTGTTGTAATGTTATGACATTTTTTGCTCATTAGATTTGTATGTAAGCTGACTTTGGAGGAAGTATGTTCAAGAGATTGGTGTTGCTGGTCAGAGGAAGCACCTTCCTTGATGTCCAGTACAAAATGAACCCTGCCATAAGCTTATTCCCTAATACGTGTTTTATGGCAATCGGATTTCTGATGGTTCAGGTATGAGAGAAAATATCTACAAGAAACAAGCTTTTGTATTAAGTTGTCAGACAATGACACACATCTTGAATAGGCACCAATGCATTTCGAAAAACTTGTTTCATTGTATTTACGCAAGCGGGCGCATGCAATTCTAACAGCTTGCAAGGTTAATATGGATGGTCATGTCAAAGTTGACAGTATGATGGAGTTTCTATTGAGACTGAAATAGAATATATGAAGGCCAACAATTCTAGCCAGCCAGATTTGCTAGTAACTTACTGCTAAGAATATATCCAAGGCTCCTGGCACTGTTTATAGATAATGGCTCTAGGAGACTTCGTGGAACAACTTAAGTTAGAAGAAGAAGATAGCTCTTCTCAGCCTCATCAGCAGGTTGGGAAACAAAAATCTGGGATCGCAAAGGAAGCTTCCACTCTGGTAAATAAGAAAGTCGAAGAAATTTACAACAGAATAAGAAGAAAAGGGATGGCTTGAAGAGCCATTGTTAGCTGAGCTCTCATAGATTTCTCGCAAATGGTATTAAAGTGTTTTTGTTATATTTCATTAGGAGAGTTTGGATTATAATGGAACTTGTTTTTTTACAATGGGACTGGGAGAACTTTTCCCAAATCAATTCGGAAAATAACTTCTACTATTTCCAAAATCAACTAGGACTGGAATTTTGTTTTCCTACTGCATTCTATAAATTCTATTTACCATTGATGTTTCTCTAACTTCATCCTTTAACATCACTTAGGGCGAGGAGAAGGCACGATGGATTTATTCAAACATTTTGATATGAACGATGTGAGTGATCATCATTATGCAAAGCTGAAAATGGGAGAGATATACGCACTAAGTGAAGTAAAAAAGCGAATTATGCAAGAATGGAAGATCCTGGAGAATAACGTGCCCGAAACAATAAATTCCGTGCTTACAAGGGGAGAGTTGATCTTCTAAGAGCTTGTATCATTGGAACTGCAGGACCTCCTTATCAAGACAGTCTATTCTTTTTCGATCTTAAGTTTCCTGCAAACTATCCAGCCCAACCACCCAAAGTGCACTACAAGGCTTATACGATTCGGGCTCTTCCTCAGAATTTGTATCAATGGCGTGTACATATAAATAGGGCATGGAACTCAGAAGTGTCTACAGTTCTACAAGCCCTGGTTTCGATTCAAAATTCGGTTATCAATGGCAAGCCTTACTCACTGTATCATAAGAACTGTCCCGGGACTTGTCATTGGTGTAAGAAGCTTTATTTAGAATATAAGCGAAGTTATTTTTTGGAGAGTTGTATCGTGATGATACACGTTCTGAGTAAGCCACCAATGCATTTTGAAGAATTTGTTTCATTGCATTTCCGCCGCCACCTCCACTACTACTACCACTACCATAGTATAATCACCACTGCAGCCACCTCCACCACTATCACTACCATAGTATAATCACCGCCGCCACCTCCACCACTAACACTACCACCGCCACAAATCATAGCCACCGCAACCATCATTCCCGCCACCACCACAATCGAAGGCACAACCAACACCATTTTAACAGCCACCACCATTGCCACGACCACCACTATTAACTAATTCTAATTCTATCTAATGGGGCTAATTGCTCTGCATTGATTATTGCTCATATTTGGGATATTCGGATTTCTCTGCAAACATTACTGAGTTCAGCTCCTTCTAGTTTTGTATACTTGAACTAAGTGGGTATCATGCACAATGCATCTTCGGTGAAAGAGTTGTGGATCATCAGTTCTGCCTAAAAATAGAAAATAAAAGCGCGGTAGGTGCTTTTAAAACATAAATAGGAATTTACTTACAGCATTCAAATAAGAATTTTTAATAATTAACGTCATATACATGAATATTTCAATAATTATAACAACCAAAACACAACAAACAAGAGATCATCCAAACAACATTTCTTTATGAAAAAAAAAAAAAAACTTTGTTACTCAAGTATGACAATTGTTTGACAAAATTCATATTTGATCTCATTTTCTTGTTTTTCTCACTTTCTCCATTCCAAACATCTTCTTCACCGTATTAAGAACTTTCTTTGCAAACCCAGTTTTTCTTTTCGCAACCAGTTGAGGTTGAGAAGAGATCTTTTCTTCCATTTGGAGCTGTTTGCCGGAATGTCTAAAAAAGGACTCATTCTTTGCAAACCCATCTTTTCTTTCCCCCATCATTTGAAGTTGAGAAGCGGTCTTTTCTTTTCTCATTTCAAGCTGTTCGTCGCAATGTCTCAAACAGGACTCTTTTCTTTTCCCAACGAGCAGAGGTTGAGAAGTGGCCTTTTCTTTTTCTAGTTTGACTTGTTCGATGGAATGAACTAAAGAGGACTCATTCTTCGTAAATGACTCTAGTAGCTTTGGATAGATTAAATCCATTGATGCCCTGAATTCATTCGAGACGACCTCAAAAGATGAAGAACACAACCCATAACCGCCAACTCTGACATGACCACCCACATAAGCCTTACAAGCTGCCAGAATTGCATTGGCTCGCTCGCGAAAATGCAATGAAACAAGTTCCTCAAAATGCATTGGTGGCCTATTCAAGATGTACATCATCGTCCTACAATTTAGCACAAAAACTTGGTTGTTATAAAGTAAACAACATTTCTTGTCCCACTGATCCCACTCAGGAGTTCCTCTACCAGGCTCATTATAGTAAGGCTTGTCATTGAGAATCAAAGCTTGAATTGAAAGCAGTACTTGTAGAACTGTAGACTCTTTTGAGTTCTAATTCTCATTTCTATCTCCATACTAAGTGTTTAAAAGACTCAAACATACCATCCCTTTTGAATACAAATTTGGATTGATTTCAAGACCATAAGAATGGTAGTGCACCTTGGGTGGTTGGGATGGATAGTTTGCAGGAAACTTGATGTCGAAGAAGAATAGACCGTCATGATAAGGAGTACCTGTAGCTCCAACGATACACGCTCTAAGAAGATCGATTCTTCCTTCATAAGCCCGTATATAGATTGATTCGGGCAGGTTATTCTCTAGGATCTTCCACTTTTTCATAATTTTCATTGTAACTCCACTTCCACCAGAAGCCTTCTCATCCACAAAATGATGATCTCCCACATCATTCACAATATCAAACTGTTTGAATAAATTCATTGGCACACTCTCCTCACACTCTTAAGAATTCCAACCAAGTAAAATTTTTTTTGCTCAAGGTGTTGAGTTTGAAATACAGATCTGGTTAACTAAATATAATCTCCATGAAAAGAGACATTGAAAAATATTTCTTAAAATCATTAGATCGAAGTTAACTCGTAAAACAAAATGACAATCCTTGCACATGAGTGGCTTCTATTACAAATTGGATTGTGATTTTTGTAAAATATTTTTACTTTTCGTCATTTTTTTACAAGCAAAATTTAAACTAATGAGATGGAACGTTGGTATTGGCGTATACTTCAAATAAATCACTGGTAAAATGAGTTTGGAAATCTCTCAAAGCAAGACTTGGAAGAGTCAATTTTGCTTAAATTAGGTCCCCTCCCTACCCATATTCATGTAGAGTTGGATGATACTTGTGGAATTAATGGCTGTTGTTGGTTTCCTTCTCTGTCACCATGAAACAAACAAAAGCATGTGGCGCTAATGTGATCGAAGACTTGTATTATCCATCTAAAAGAAAAAATTGAATTTAAAGAGATAACAGTATCCACACACAGTCCACACAAAAATAGAAAGTTTGGTAGAACAATGTATATATCATTCCTGGACAGAAATTTCGTGTTGAATCTCAGGAGAAGAAAATTACTTACACAGCAAGAAAATATACCATGATACTGTAACTTTTCAAATGAGCTTTGCGCCTTTCTGAAACTAATAGCTAGTTCAACAAGAAGACTCGACATAGCAAAAAATCAATGCCATGATACTCATCTTCATGCATTGACTGGTTGTATTGTGGGAAAAGCTTCTTAATGCTAAAACCATCTTAGTGTAAGACAAAGACACTACCATGATAGAGACAACTAAGGCCTATTTTTATTGAATTGTAGCATGTTTGTTCAAAAATTTTATACCCTCTGACTAGATTGAGAGGCAAAAGAAGGCACTCTATTGGAAATTCGCTTAATTTCTATATACCCTGCGCCTAGGATTATCCATTAGTTTACCTTGGATTTAGGATTTCTGGTAACGTCAGTGTAATTGTTCGGTTGCATTTTTTCATTGAAACAGACTATACTATGAAGTCGATGGATTTTTTTCTTCTTCTCCCACGCACTCGAAAGAATCGAAACGAACAATAGTGCTATTACAATTTAAGATCCAAGCCCAAATCCAAAGTAGATCTTAAGTCCATGGTGGTGTTTTAAACTAGAACCAAGAATTGAGTTTTTAGATTAACGGGGGTATTCAATTATGAATTTTAATAGAGTGTGAAAAACTTTAAATATCATGGATTCTAAAATATTTTAAAGGAGTTTACAGAATCCACTGAACTTTGATGTATTTTAAGTAATTGGATTTTGTGGATTTTACAGAATCCACTGGATTTTGATGGATTTTATTATTGGATTTTCTGAATTTTATAAAAGATTGTTATGGATTTCTATTGATTCTTATAAATTTCTGTAAATTCTTATGAATATGCTATTAATCATAGGAAGTTATGAAATTACGTCACCTACATTGTTATCCATGTCAATACAAATCATAAAACATCCTTCAAATATCAATAAAGCAATCATTTGTATGCTACATGAATTTTATTTCAAATTAAAAAAATTTCAAATACATTGAATATAGTCTTTTTTTTTTTAATAGGAATACTAGGCTTTTTATTACTTGAAAAAATCTTTTACATCAGTCGGGAATACATGATTTACCCGATAAAAAGAACCAGAGGACTTACATCAATAGTGACCAAACCCCTAGATCACTGTCTATACTTGCTGTTACTTTTCTTCATTCTAGATGATCGACGAGGATATACCTTGATGTCTCTGAAGTCCGTCGCATGAAATCTTTTCGATATTCGAATTTGGTCAGTCTTTAAACCTTACACTACTCTTGACCTAATGGTGTATTCATCCAAATCTTCTTCTTCTGAACTGATTGTATCTGAAATGTCGGTATCGGTCTCCATTTCGGTTTCGCTGTTAGCGTTACGAACCAAATAGTTAATATGTTTTATATTCGGTGCTTCAAGTACTATTGCATCCACTAAAGCTTCGTCATCTTGTACAATACTCGCAGCTGCTGGAAACCCTACCTTCCGGTCATGCACCTTGTCACCACTCTGAACGCAATTCTGAGCACCAACGTGAGCTCCACTGCCAGAGCCATATACAAACCCACTGTCAACATGATCATCCTCAGCTATTGCATCCTCCTTTGTTGGTCCAGAGTTACTGCCTGAAATCATTGCATTTATATGTAGAGAAGCATTCCCACTACTCGTCTTTTTCCCTGAGCTAGAGATCCCGACATCCCCGCCTACAGCCTTGGTCGAAACCCCCTGCGCCCTCCCTGATTCCAACTGGTGAACATACTCATACGCTCTCTGCTGCGGTCTTGAGCTGCTACCTGAAGCATTATCACATTCTTGCATGAAAGCTTGATCATCATTCGCATTTTTCTTAGGGATCAACTTCTTTGGATCATCATCTATAGCATTTGATGTTCTGTTCACCAAACCAATGATTGGTGACGCGACTTGCTCTGATGAAGCAAACTCTGTTATTGGCAGAACACGCTCTGGCGGAGACGAAGCAAGCCCTGAAATTGTCTCTCCTTGATTTTGAATTGCTTTTGCAATCTCAACCGCTGTGTACCCCGCCTCAAGAAGTCCTTCCTCCGTTGTTTCTGGTTCTACCATGTCACTGACTGGATCCTTCGTCTGACAAGGCAATTGATGATTCATTAGATTACTCTCGTCTTCAACTATGGTCTCCATAAGTGACTCGAATTTTTTTGACAACATGACATTCCCCGAATCTTTGACCATCGGCCTCTCAACACCAACGTCCTCCTGAATTTCCTCACCCTGATCATTCTTTACACCACTAGTTCCAGCTTCTGTCGTTGAAATTTTATTTTTTTAACCACTGGAACAAATTGTTGCTTGAGGACTTTGGCTTCCACCTTTTGTTTCTCAGTCTTATCTTCTTTCACCAAGTTTGGTGTTCTCACATTGCCCTTATGACCTAACTTTTTTCTGCAATAATCTTGCTGATGTCCTAACAATGAGCAATAATCACAATATTTGAAACCCGGATATTCAATCATTTGCCAAAAGCCCCTATTGTTAGATCTATCTATCCAAATTCTACTCGGTAACTTTTTCGCCAAAGTCATCTCCACACAAACACGGGCATAACTCGGGCGTGAAAAACATCGAGTATGATCATCCATGCGCAAAAAGACACCAAAAGAGTTCACAATTGCTTTCAAAAGAGGGGGATGAAATAAATGCAAAGGCAAGTTAGGCAACTCTACCCATAGTGGAACCGATATCGGGTCTGCTTTCAGACTGAAACCATCATGCCAGCGAAAAGCTTTGAATCGAACTCCCCGAATCAAGAACGAGTCCCTTGCCAAAACTTTCTTTGCTTCTGCCTCAGATTGAAGCCGAACAAGAACATGACGTTGATCTAGCAAACCTAGTGAGAAATCGCCTAGAATCCCCCAAGTTCGATGTATCGAATCTCAAATATCTTCCAATGTTGGTCTGTAGCTAGAGAACTTTAAGACTATCACATGTTTTTCCATGAAAGCTTCCCCACTTTTTCATCAGATGCCGTAAGCCCAATGGCTACCTCTCATTCTTTCCGAAATCTAGTTCCCTCGACATTTGTTTCTTTAACCTCATCAACCAGTATTTTGCCAATAATTTGGGCGAAAGAAGGCTTAGAATCCTCTTTCGCAGGTTCCTTACTCCCTATTGGGGGAGAGGAAGTGTTGACGGCTAGAGGAACCGTCATACCACGGTGTATCCTGCCCTAGCCAGACCTACAACACCACGCAAGCAAACCCGACAACGGAGCAGTGGCAGCCAGGCAGAGGCGGCGGGGACCTGCGGAGATCCCCTCTCGCAGCCAGGCAGAGCGTCGGCCGGTCAAGCTTGCAGCGCGGAGTGGCATCGCGCAGCTGGTCTCAGCCGGATCTGCAGGCCCCTCTCTCGCTGAACCAGACAGATGCGGCGGAAGCCTGTCCCAGATCGGCGTCGGCTTTCTTCCTCAAAGTGTCCCCTTTCTTCCTCGACGCCTGTGTTGCGGCGGCTTTCTTCCTCAGAGCGGCGATTTCTCAGGGCGGCGACGGCTTTCTCAGAGCGGCGGCGGCTTTCGCCCCTCTTCTCTGTGTTGTCGCCCTATTTCGCGCGGCGGCGGCTTTCGCCCCTCTGTGTTGAAATATGCTTTGGTTCACCATCGAATATAGTCCAAAAGTAATACAAATAACTATTTTTCTTTTGAAAAGAAGAAATAATGCAAATAATTTCTTTTGAGGACCCTCACTTAATACTTTTTTTGGGAACACCTTAAACTTGTATATGCAAGCAAAAACAAAATACTTATGTGTATATAAATAACAATTATTGATATTTTTTTTGCTCTAAAGCAAAATGTAGCAATGGGATAACATTAAATTCTGCTTCATAAGTATATATAACAAGCAAAATGTAATCAAAACTTCTACAAATGAATTTTGTAAACGGTTATCATGCAACAAACTTGGAGAAATTCAAAGCTTATTTTAGCAAACCAAATGTTCATTGGATATAAATAATCTTACCAAATGTTCAGAAAGAGAAAAAAAATGAAGAGAGGACAAGAAAAAGAAAAAATAAGAGGAAGAGAATGAGAATAATAATAATAATAAAGAACAATATCAAAAAAAAGAGGAAGTGCGGATGATGGTGCAGCCAGCGGTGGTAGGGCATGGTGGTGTGGACGAAAGTTGTGGGGCGAGGTAGTGCTGCTCTTGTGAAGATAGAAGAGAATGAAAGGTGGTGGTGTCTTTGAGCAGATCACAAAAAATGGAATGGTGGCATTCTTTAGTGAAAATGGTGGTGTTATTTAACAATAGCGAATATAAATCCGTTGAAATATGAGGAGGGGAGGTTGGATTTGAAATAACTCTTGTTATATATATTTTTCACTCACAAATCCTTCAAAAATCTT
>QNQO01003243.1:0-74165 GCA_003290165.1 Berberis thunbergii | reverse complement strand
AGAAAAGAAAGGTCAATGGAGTGCTCTGTTTTCTATGAGCTGATATTTACTTTCACAAACAAAAACAGAAAGGTTTTGCTCTTGCATTGATTTAAGGGATTAATGTGATACATAAGGTGAGGTGTTTAAGCTGTTGTGCATTTCTAGCAAAAGCTTCAAGGATTAACCCCTAAATGTTACATCAAAACTTATAGTTCAAAATAAAAAAAATCCTATTATCTTTTTAGTTCATTAAATTTTCTAAACTTAGTCTGACATAAAACTCTATATTCTGTATTTGTATGTTTCAATAATTTATTAGAAAAAGTTAAGTAAATACATGATGGATCAATTTTTTTCCGAAATCAATCCGATCCTATAAAATCAAAATTGGGTTTTTAATTTTTCGGATTGTGATCGGATTCAAATGTGAAATTGAAAGTGAATTGCTTATTGAATCGGAATGGATTCAGATTTTAACCTGATATGATAAAAAACTGAATCATATATGTTTATTGTTTGGTTTCAAATTTCAGAAGTTATGTTTGTTAATATTAAAGATGAACTTATTTATGGTGATTTTAGCACATAAAACAAAGTATAAGATATATTGCATGTTTATTTAGATTTTTGTTTATACAATTTGCAAACTTAAATAATTTAAGGCTGCGTTTGTTTCATGAAAAATTATTTTTCGGAATGTTTATTTCAAAATTTAAAATTTTTAGTGTTCGTTCCGTGGAAAATTATAAATATTTGGAAAAACATTATTCCAAAGAACCTCATGGAGGAAAATCAACATCTCAATTTCAGTGTTTCAAAAATCCTCCTAGGTAGCCACCTAGACCGCTTGGGTGGGTTTTTGAATTTTATTTTATTTTTTATTTCCAGTTCGAAAAATTCTATTTTTTTTAATACATTTTGCATATGTATTTTGGCATTAAATTAGAAATAATTTGCATGCTATTATCCTTAACTTTTATAAATTATTTATAATGCAAAAAAAAAAAATCTCCTAGGCTTTGGTGCTCGCCGCCTGCCTACTGCGTAGCGATTTTTAGAACATTGCCAATTTCTAATGGAATGTTGATTTTTCAAGATTTTCCTTTTATTTTTCCTTACCATTTCAACTCTAGAGGCATACCACCATGCTACAACTAACACCATCACCACCATACCACAATGGACCAACACCACCATTGCCACACTACTACACCACCACCATAAGACACATATCACCACTACCACTATCACAACCATGAGAACCACAATCACCCCCACCACTACTACATCATCCCACCACCACTAATACCACCATTGCTCCACTACCATAACACAACCACCACCACCGCCACCATTGCCACCCCACCACTGCAACCACCACACTACCACTAATGCCCATTACTATCAGTCTACCACCGCCATAACACAACCACCATCGCCACATCACGACACGATCACCGCCGCCACTGTCATGTCACAACTTACTCCCACCACCTCCAAAGCCATTACAATCACTACTATATCTACAACCACTTTGACTAAAAATCAACTACCACCTCCCCTAGCCAATGGGGTATTAGCTCAGCTGGTAGGCTTGTGGCGGATGATATCACAAGTCCAAGGTACAACCTTGCTGCGCATTAGGGTGGGAGGGTTAAGGGGATTGAAAACATAAGAAAATACTACCTCCCCTATTTCCATCACAGTCAACAACTGTTATCACATAAAATAAATATTTGATATTTTGAAAATTTATTTTCATGATACAACCAAATAACATGAAAAGTTTCAGGAAAATAATAATCCTTGAAATTTTATTTCCAGAATATTTTTTACTTGAATATTTATTTTTCGTGAAACAAACAGAGCCTAAGATTGGATCAGATTTCCTGTGTTTCTTAACCAATTTATATTCAAATTTCAGACAATCGGACTAGAATTCGATCCGTTTGCAGCGATGTACGACTTAGTACTGAAGTGTACACAAGAAGTAAAGGCGTAAGCCTTTAGTCATGAGCCGTGAACCTCCTATCTTAAGACATGAGCAAAAGGCTTTGGAATGTTGCATCTAACCCTCGCTTGAGGCATAGCCTCCAATGTTTTGAAAACATTAATCTAATGTCATTGACTCTGTTTTGCTGTTTCGGTTAGAATGTAACATTGAAACATTGTCTTTGCTGGGAATTGGGAACTAAGAAAATTTAGTTTTATTGAAAATACTGTCTAGTTTTTTGTTTCCCTCAAATTTTTTTACTATGAATATTGTAGTCAAATTAATTGGTGAATTTTTGTGATGACTGAATGAAATTTGAATTGAGGATAAAAAGATGGGAAGTGGAGATATGATTTCCTTGAGTTCAACAATGCAAATCACAATTACAAATAGGTAAACAACAATCAAAAACAGAACCATAGATAAAGAAAATGAGTAAAACAGGCAAAGGCATAGTTTTTGGTTCCATTTCCACTGAATTACCCATTTCAAATGAGTTCCCTCCCATTTTCACAGCCTCGGCAACACACCGTGATATGTGTATATATAAAAAATCTACTTTTTTTGTTGTCAATTACAATTAGTTGTACTATTATGTTTGAGACTCATATTGTAAAACGGCAATATGTATTGTTATATTCTGATTGTGTTTTCTGAACTTGCATTTTTTTTTATGCAAGGTTAGGAAAATTTGAGCTGCAAGGAGGTACATTTCGAACACAGTTTGGGAAGGAAGGCTAAGAATAAGAGAAGATGGGTTCATTTGGAATGGATACTGAGAAGAAAGATATGGTAGTTACCCAGCTAAGTTTTGGGGGATTTGGTGAAAATGTTAGTGCAAAAGAACTTACTGATTCTTAGAAAGGGAAGTTGGTATAATATGGAGGTGTAGACTGAAGAATTCTTCGACTCCTTGTGATTCCTATCCATGTTTTGACGTTGGAAATACGTCAAAAGGCCGAAGATCAGATGATTATGAAAAGGTTGTGCCTCATGCTTTTGTGCATTTTGCATCTCCAGAGGCAGTAAAAATAGCAGTGGAAGCTGCAGGGCGCTGTGAGCTTGTATTTGGCGAGAAGCCTTTACTTGTGAATCTGGGTCCCCATAATCCATTCCGCATGAATCAGAAGAGGATGACAACAACCCCATTCAAGTTTTATGATGCTCGCGTTGACATTGGGAGTGTGGTTGGTCCGCATAAGTTTTTAGTTGGTTGGAAGGGGCCCATTTCTGGTGCTGATTTTATCATCGACCCCTTTGATGGCTCCTGCAAACTGGTGTTTACTATGGATACCACTTTCCTCATTTAGAGGAATGGCAAAGCATACAGTGTATAAAATGCGATTTCAAGGTGGAGTTTTTGCCAAAGAGATCACTGAATTAAACTGTACCAGGAAATGGATTCATTGGTAATGTTGTTACAGCTAGCGTCATCTTCCTGCATCCTCTTACAGAACTGCTGATTGACGACATCCATGTTCTGTTCCGTTTGACTTACTGGATGATGATGATCCCTGGATCCGGACCACTGATTTTACACCTGGTGAGTTATTGGCAGATGTAATTCTTACAAAAGTTTCTTGGTCTCCTCGTTTTGGAGTTAAATTGGACGAGGGCAGTGAAGTACCTGAAAGAATGGAGGATAGCAGTGGATGATTATCGGGAATGATTGTCTTCGACGGGAAAGCTCAAACTCCCAAGTCCAAGATGAACCCTAATTATGGCGTGCCAACATCATATTCCTTCTTTTGTATTCAGCACGAGGAAGGAATAGGCTTTGAGACAATGTTCCTGGTCAATGCGGTTATGCAAAAGGGAATTGTCAATCAACATCAATTATCTGAAAAGTTCTTTGAATTACTGCGATGCCAGAAAAGCGAGGTGAATGTTGCAGCATTAAAACATATTTGTTCTTATAGGCGGCCAATATTTGATGCATGTAAGAGATTGACACTTGTCCAAGAATGGATATTTAAGAACCCGAACTTGTCAAAAGCCTCAAGAGTTCGGATTATAATGTCGAAGTCAGGAGGTTAGTGATAACTCCAACCAAAGCCTATTGTCTTCCACCAGAGGTAGAGCTCTCTAATAGGGTCCTCAGGAAGTATAAAGAATTGCAAGATAGATTCTTAAGGGTTACATTCATGGATGAAGGTATGCAACAGCTTAATTCAAATGTGCTCACCTTTTATTCCGCTCCAATTGTTAAGGACATTACAAAAAATTCTCATCCCCAGAGAACCAATATATTTAAAAGGGTTAAGACCATTTTGAGTAATGGATTTTATTTGTGCGGTCGGAAGTATTATTTTTTGGCCTTTTCATCTAATCAGCTGAGAGATCGTTCAGCTTGGTTTTTTGCTGACAGTGAGAACGTCAGTGTGAATGATATCAGGACTTGGATGGGTAAGTTCACTGATAGAAATGTTGCCAAGTACGCAGCTCGGATGGGATTATGTTTTTCATCCACTTATTCAACAGTCGAGGTTCCGATGAAAGAGGTCAATACAGAGCTTTCAGATATTACGAGAAATGGTCATGACTTTTCTGATGGGATAGGCATGTTAACACCTGACCTTGCAAGGGAAGTAGCAGATAAGCTGCAATTGGGTGCAACCCCTCCTTCTGCTTATCAAATCAGATTTGCTGGTTGCAAAGGGGTTATAGCATGTTGGCCGGGGAAAAATGATGGGATCCGTTTATCTGTGAGGCCAAGCATGAATAAGTTTTACTCTCAGCACACTGTCCTTGAAATTAGTATCATGGACCTAGGTTCCAACCTGGGTTTCCTGAATAGGCAAATTATGGACTCTGCTTTTCTAGCCCTTGGGTGTTCCCAGATGAAGTGTTCTCAGAATGCAAGATTCTATTGGTTCATTAAACTGGACCCAAATTTTTGTGAATTGCTGATTGTTGCCAGTTTGAAATTCTTACCTTCTTCGTGTGTTGAGCAGGGGTAATACTGCAGCCATTGATGTTAAGTGCTGGATTCAAGCCTCAAATGGAGCCTTATCCTAAAACGGATGCTATCTTCCATACGAGCTGGCCAGCTAGGAGACATTCTGCATTAAAGCGAGGATTTTGTCCATAGGGTAATGGTGGCTAATGGGCCTGGCTTTGGACGAGTTAGAGTTACTCGAACATGGACAGTGTTTTATCCAAGTATCCACTCCATCCCTGGAAAATTGTTCTCAAAACATGGGACGGAGTTCTCGAATACTACAAGGAATACTCAAGTAAATCAAGGAATTGTAGCTATAGCCAAGAATCCTTGTCTTCATCCCGGAGATATTCGCATTCTGAAGCTATAGATGTACCGGAGCTACAACCATCTTGTTGACTGTCTAGTTTTCCCTCAAAAAGGAGACAGGCCCACATATGAATGAAGCGTCAGGGAGTGACCTTGATGGGGACCTTTACTTTGCGACTTGGGATAAAGATCTTATCCCTCCAAGCAAAACAAGCTATCCACCCATGGATTATACTCCTGCTAAAGCCACATTATTGTCTCGTCCCGTCCTTCTACGGTAACCATCTGAACTTTGAATTTTATGTTAATTTAGTGGTTCAGCTAGTTTTAGACTGTGAGGAACAACTTTGGCAAACGCTAGTATTACATTGTTTATGACCCAAAGCACCTCTATTTCTCAACTGCCGTAAATATACAGAAGTTTCTGTCCATTTTCATAAGAAACCCCTTGTGTTTTAGTGTATGGTACTAGTTATTCACAGTCAGTATGTATAATGGTGAGCATGCATTTAATTTCATAGATGTTTTTCCAAGTGTTTTCTTCCCTTCTTGATGTTGTTTAGTCTGATGATTTGACGTTTTTTCCAAATTTACTTGAAGTTTGAAAAAAACAATAATTTTGCAGTTTACTGTTCTGCATAATTTCATAAAGAACTGTTCTGTGAACAGGTAGGACTATAGTTAGATTGTTAGATCTATTTGGAACCTAATCACAACCTTTAGTCACTATGTGTGCTTTGATCGAAGTGAAAGGATTTTATCAAATAAATAAAATCTATAGCATGTAGCCTTAGGCAAAGGTCTACTTCATGTAAATTTAGGAGTGGAAGTTCTAATTCTCATTTGTAGAAAACATTGTTCCAGTTGTGTGGACATCAGGAAATATTGAATTACTAGGTGCGAAACAATGTAGGCTGAACTTTCCAACCCATATTTTGGATTACGTGAACTTTTTGAGATGTCTAAACTGTGTTCCAATAGGTAACTTTTGCACAAATCACAAACCTTCACTCAATTATAATGAGTTGGGTCTTGGTTTCCTATATGGAAATGGGTTCTGTTCATTTTGCCACTTGGAAATCTGCAGAACCACATGGTTTAGCGTGTCTTGGAACCTAACACACACTTTTAGGCTATAATGCTATCGTATAACCATGGATAGAGTTTTGGCATCCACTTCAAAAACTTCCCCATGTGTTGATTCTACTGTCATTTGTAAGGAAGCATCTAGTTAACCAATCTAAAGCTTCTCATTAATCATGACAGGATGCATTATATTGGATACTTTCACAACATTTTTGTTGTTGTTGTTTGTCATATTCAGTCCTGAGTTTGGACTCACTGTTCTTGAACATTAGCAATGTCGATTTCATGTGAGAATGTAATGCTGTGACTGAAATTGATGATGGTGTGCCTATGTAGAAAGTGCTCCATATTTTCTCGTGAGTGCACAGACTGTACCAATATGGAGACTCCACTGTGAATCATTCATTGTCACATGCAGGTTTCCATTTATTCTTTAATAGCTCTCTGCAACTTATATATGTAATTAGCTCTCATGTCATTTCCTGTTTGTTTAACAGGACATAGTAGACTTCTTCACTAAGAGCATGGTGAATGAGAGTCTAGGCAAAATCTGCAAATGCTCACGTGGTTCATGCTGATCTTAGTGACTGTGGGGCATTGGACGAGAAATGCATCATACTAGCAGATCTTGCAGCTAAAGCTGTCGACTTCCCAAAAACTGGAGTTATTGTCACCCTGCACCAGTCACTCAAACCCAAGATATACCCCGACTTCATGGAGAAGGATGAGTTCCAAGCTTACAAATCTAAAAAGGTTTTAGGGAAGTTATATCGCAAGGCCCAAGGACATCTCTAATGGGGAAATTCTATCATCTTCTGAAGTTACCAGTGAACCTGAGGACATTCCCTATGACAGAGAACTCGAGATTCCAGGTTCTGCAGATTTTGTTCTTGATGCCTGGAATTATAAGTGCTCATACGACAGACAGCTCAATGCGCTTCTGGGACTATTCAAAGTGAATACTGAGGAAGAGATGGTAACAGGGCATGCGTGGTCAGTGCCAAAGTACAACAGCAGAAAACAAAACCGGGTGAAGGAGAAGCTGAAGCATGCTTACCATACCTTAAGAAGGAGTTCAGTCACATATTTGAGAACTTGGGACAAGTTTCAGAGCACCTCACACAGGAAGAAAAGAACAGATTATATGAACAGAAGGCATCTGCCTGGTATCAGGTGACCTACCATCCTCAGTGGGTAAAGAAGTCCTTGGAAATCAAAGCACTGAATCGTGATGAAGCACCTGCAATGCTGAGCTTCGCTTGGATCCCTGCAGAGTACTTGGTAAGGATCAAGCTCAGATTCCGTGGAACCAATAATCTGGACTCCCGTAAGCCGATAAATTCTCTTGCAAATTACCTAGCTCACCGAATCTAGTCCCCTAATCAAGGCTGTGATAAGCTTTGGTTACATCAAGTCTTGCGCTTTCCTGGAATTGCAAGGCCACTCTGCCATAGTATAGTGTAGTATATACTGTTTAATATAGAGCTTATAGCTCAAACTGTGGTGATAATCAAAGTGATGTTAACTTCGGTCACTAGCCCTCTGTAATGAATCTTGCTTAAAGAACAAGTATTTAGTTTATGAATCTCAAGCGCTTCTTTGTACTTCTACTGAAAGGCAAGGGGGGGTTATTTAGTTATTTAGTTTTTCTTTGAATAAACCTTATAAGTTTGATTTACATATTATCTTGAGAACTCTTTTTATTTTGGGAAAGGCAAGTGGGGTTTTATTGGATTCTCGAACCTTTAAATGCCTCTGGCAGGGTTTGAATTCTGGACTTGTAATACAAATCCAGCGCAAGTTTAACAGCTGAGCTAGTACCTCGTTGGCTATTCTCTTCTTTTCTCTATTCTCTTGAGAAGTTACATAATCTGATTGTATTGTTATTCAAAAATACATATTTTGTTGTACTAAGAAGATGAGAGGAGTGGAAGGTGAAGAAAGAGGAGGTGATAATGAAAAGAACATGACTAAATAACTTATTTCCACTTATCTCCATCCAAAGAACTTTCCACTTATCTGAAGCTTATAAGCAGCAATCAACCATTCATAGTACCCCTTTATGAACAATCCTAGAAGAAAGATTCTTTGTGAAGAGAAGCTCGACTAAAAAAAGATTAGTGAACCAAAGAGATTCAAAGGTTCAGTGATGGACTAGATTTAAGAATTGGGTGATAAAGAGTGACGTTTTTATTTTGGCCTAGCTATATACGTGGGAGCAAAAACAGATTTAATAAACACCAATTCTAGGTAGTCAGGGAAAACAACCATTTCTTTTTTTACCAGGTATTGGGTTTTTTACACTTCAACCCCTTTTATAAATGATGTTTTGTGGTTGTGTTTTAAGAGAATGGATAAAAATGTAAAAAAACCGAACCTGAATAAAAAAAATAGTTGTGTTTTCTAACGGCCTAGACTTACTATTTGAAAAACAACAATTCTAGGCAGCCAAGAAAAACAACAATTCTAATAAAATGTGAGTCAATTAAAGAACACCGTATCAAGTGCCATGGCAAAGAGATTCGTGCGTTGAGAACAAATATGCATGATTGAGTATTGGGTATTAGTTTGAAATATTGGAGCATATGTTGGAGGAGTAGTTTCTCGGGAATGGGCTTATGATGATGATGATGTTGGAGGAGGAGTAGTTATATATGTTCTTAATTGAAATAAGGAAAATTTGAAAAATAGATAATGTGTGGAAAACAATATAAATAGTAATTTAAAAAAAAACTTATTGTCAAACAACCAAGAGAATATTAAAAGGAAAATAATTAATACAGGAAAAAAAAAAAAAACCAAAGTACAAGCGAAAATGTATTATACTTAACAATAGCACAAAAAATTGCGGCACGCATCCCGAGCGGAGTGGACGGCTCCCCCGCCACCTCCCTCCCCTCGCTCGTTTCAGATTCAATGAACAATATAAATGGTCAACATTGTATGAATATCTTGTTGTTAGATTTAGGTTAATTAGAACATAGTAAAAAACAACTTAATAATTATATAGATTAAAGGTTGTAGGAGAATTTTTTTTTTTGAAACATTTTTGGCATGGACTTGACTCCCAACCTCCAATAAAATAAAATAATATATTATCGAATTTGTATTGAGGTGAGAGAAGGAAAAAGGAAGGGGATGTTAGTGATTTTTCAATAAGAAATATTTCTCTAAGCTATCAATCAATTCTTACTTTGGATTATTATATTTATGTATCATTCATAGTTTCAAGTCACTTATTATAAACATAATATACCTGTAAAAAATTATTTTTATATATCTACTCGATAATAAAATGGATGTTTGTAATTTAATAAAGAATTATAATGGTGATTAGATGTAAGAATTAATATAATGCCAGTGAATAAAAATCACCTTCAATTTATTCAATAATACACACGAATCTCACTAATATTTTTTTAAATCATTTTTCGTAGAAACTTTCAGAAAAACATCTATATCTATATTACAATACTTGGCCAAAAAATGATTGTGTGTTAAAATTGTTGTTTTTCAAAAGATGCATATGTGAGCGCACCTCATCATCTATATTTATATTACAATTTAGAGTGAATTTTACTATTTATTGTTGACTGTGACAAAGTCAAATCGAAAGTATTAGAGATAAAATATTGTTAGGATTGAAAATTGGAAAATGTATTAATTTGAAGGTTGAGATTTATTTACTATGATGACATATTTAAAATATAAAATATGTAGAAGGGCAAAAATAATAATAATAAATTATTTAAAAAAGTTGGTGGATTGTACATGTGGCGGAGAGAAAAATATTGTGTTTTTCTTTTAGCAAAATGAAATTATCATAGCTATCTATATCGTTGTTGGATTTTGATAAACTTAGTATCGTTGAAATGCATTTTTGAATATCTTCGAACAAAATCAATAATCAATACGATGGTCAAAATATATATTTCATAATAAAAAATGTATAATGTAATACACGTCTTTAATATTTTGAAAAGCAATGAGAATGACTGATCATACTAGAAAAAAATGAGTCGGGTGTCTTAATGCACATTTAAACAAAACCTTAAATTTCATGTTTTGGCGAATTCAAATATTGGGCATTCTCGACATTTAAAATTTTTTCCCCAACTGATTCAAATTTTGACTGGATAGGCTTACACTTAAAAAAGGTTTACAATTCAGTAGTGATTGAGAGCGAAAATGAGGATAGTGACGGAGGTAAAAACTTGGTAGAATGTACATTTGACTAGGGTGGGCACGGGACGGGATGAGACGAGATATACCCATCCCTATCCCATCCCGTTCATACGGGATCGGGACGGGACGGGACGAGATCAGCGGCATCCAAAAAATTTGAAGCAACATCCAAAAAATTTGCAACCTATTTCACGCTGCACACCTCTGTTACACAAGTTGTGTATGTTGTCCTTTTTCTTATCTTTACCATGTTGCATGACATTTTCTTCTTTTAACCACTCAATTTGAGCATGTATTACTCATTTTTAATTCCTATTCCTCAAAAATAAAATCTGCAAGTCCAGGACTAGTAGTCATGTCTTAGTGCAAGCTCTTTGTGATGATTCTGGACTATAAGCACGGAGTTATGTCCTGGCAAGTTAGGTGCCTCTAACAATCTCTCCAGTTTTTAAACCTTTTTTGGTGTCACATAATAAAACAATAAAAAGTTAGATTATGTAATATAATTTTACCCCTTTTATACTTCAATTGTAGTAAAAGGCTGACAGCTCATGTAACGAGTTCTCAGATATGAACAGGTGCTTATGCATCTTGCTTGTTGTTCTTTCCGCATCTTTTAGGTTGCTGTTATTGGGCTGGCCATTGCTAATTTTTCCTGTCCAAGAAGCGTGTTGTTAAAAATTCATTTCCTATTGTTGGATTGAATTATTGTATCAAACTTGCTTTACTTTGTTGATATTTTCTTATTCTGGATTGAGCGTTGTTTAACCTGAATCTTTTTCTTTTCATAACCTGTTTTTACTCTTAGAGCTTCATAAGATGGAGACATGCGAAGCTGTGACCATCATTGAAACTCCTCCAATGGTTGTTGTTGGATCATCAAGATGGCGCAAGAAACAATCATGGAAAATTAGTGACCATCACTATCATTAAAATAAATAATTAAATAAAATTATTAATAATTAATATTAATAAATTAGTTCGGGACGGGACGGGATTGGCGGGATTGAAAATCTCCATCCCATCTCATCCCATTCTAGATCGGGACGGGACGGGATCGGGATGAAATTATTCAATCCCATTAAGACCCGAAAAAATCGGGACGGGACGGGACGGGAACGGGATCGCGGAAGAGAAAATATTGTGTGTTCCTTTCTAGCAAAACAAAAATTTATCATAATTATCTATATCGTTGTCTGATTTTGATAAACTTAGTATCGTTAAAATACATTTTTGAAAATCTTTTCAACAAAATCAATAATCAATACAAACGTTAAATATTTTAAAATATATATTTTATAATTAAAAAGATGTATAACGTATTTCACGTCTTTAATACTTTTTAAAGCAATGAAACGAGTCAATCATATCAGAAAAAATAAGTTGGATATCTTAATGCACATTTAAACAAAAGCTTTAAACTTTATATTTTAGCGAATTCAAAGATTGAGGTTGAACTAATTCTCAACGTTTCAAATTTTGCCCCAATAATACTTAGCAAAAATAAAATTATGCACAGTGCCACCGGTACGAAACATACCCTGATATAACACAAATAGAGATAAAATTCGAATAATAATATATGCACTCAACTTTATTATCCTTCCTCATCTACCTCCCAATTGTGAAAGGCATCTAAACCGAAAGGCATCACGTAAAGCATGGAGAAATCATACCAAAGTATTATATCAACTAAAAATATGTTGCGTCGACATAAAGCTCACTTCGCGATGCTCTTGATAAAATATTAATAATAATTAATTAAATTAAAAAACTTTATAAAGTGATCGTGATCAGCCAAGTATTTAAGTGGATATTGGTGACGTACCTTCAAAGAGAAGTTCACTGAGACGATCAATCGCTCTGGCTGGTGGGTTGTCTTGGCGAGGAAGAAGGTCAGTAGGGTTTCACAACACTTACCTTATTTCTTGATCAGTATTTATTTCTTGTTTGATGTTCAAGAATCGATTATCTTCTTGTGTAATTTTGCCATTTTAGGTCAAATGTGAAGAAATTTGTTCAATATTTTAGTGTTACTAATTGGGTTTTCTATTTGATCTGGATGTTAAAATGGGTTCTGTTTTCTAGGGTTTGTGTGGGTTTTCATGATTTTGAATGCACTGGTTCAATTAATTAATTGATTTTTGTTTGGTTTTTCTATGGTGAATAATTAGCTTAATCCGGGCATGGTTCGAAATATCGTTATGGGATCAATTGGAATAGATACTGAGAAGAAAGAGATGGTAGTTACCCAGCTAAGTTTTGGGGGATTTGGTGAAAATGTTAGTGCAAAAGAGCTCACTGATTTCTTAGAAAGGGAAGTTGGTATAATATGGAGGTGTAGACTGAAAAATTCTTCGACTCCTCGTGATTCCTATCCATGTTTTGATGTTGGAAATTCGTCAAAAGGCCAAAGATTAGATGATTATGAAAAGGTTGTGCCTCATGCTTTTGTGCATTTTGCATCTCCAAAGGCAGTAAAAATAGCAGTGGAAGCTGCAGGGAGCTGTGAGCTTGTATTTGGCGAGAAGCCTTTACTTGTGAATCTGGGTCCCCAAAATACATACCGGATGAGTCACAAGAGGACGACAATAACCCCATTCAAGTTTCGTGATGCTCGTATTGACATTGGGAATGTGGTTAGTCGGCACCAGTTTTTGTCTGGCTGGAAGGGGCCCATTTCTGGGGCTGATTTTATCGTCGACCCCTTTGATGGCTCCTGCAAAATTATGTTTACTATGGATACCACTTTCTCATTTAGAGGAATGGCAAAGCATACAGTGATAAAATGTGATTTCAAGGTGGAGTTTTTTGCCAAAGAGATCACTGCAGTAAAATTGTACCAGGAAACGGATTCATTGATAATGTTGCTCCAGTTGGCATCGTCTTCCTGTATCTCATACAGAACTGCTGATGATGACATCCATGTTTCTGTTCCGTTTGTTTTACTGGATGATGATGATCCCTGGATTCGGACCACTGATTTTACCCCCGGTGGAGCTATTGGCAGATGTAATTCATACAAATTCTCGTTGTCACCTCGTTTTGGACCTAATTTGTTGAGGGCAGTGGATTACCTGAAAGAATGGAGGATAACAGTGGATGATTATCGGACTGACTGTCTTCGGCAGAAGCTCAAACTCCAAGTCCAAGATGAACCTGATTATGGGATGCCAATGTCAGATTCCTTCTTCTGTATTCAGTACGAGAAAGGAATAGACTTTGAGACTACTTTCCTGGTCAATGCTGCTATGCACAAAGGTATTATCAATCAACATCAATTATCTGAAAAGTTCTTTGAATTACTGCGATGCCAGAAAAATGAGGTGAATGTTGCAGCACTTAAACACATATGTTCTTATAGGCGGCCGCTATTTGATGCATTTAAGAGGTTGAAACTTGTCCAAGAATGGATAATGAAGAACCCGAAACTTCTTGCAAGCCCCAAAAGTTCAGATGATAATGTTGAAGTCAGGAGATTAGTGATAACGCCAACCAAAGCCCATTGTCTTCCACCAGAGGTTGAGCTCTCTAATAGGATCCTCCGGAAATTTAAAGAAGTGCAAGATAGATTCTTGAGGGTTACATTCATGGATGAAGGTATGCGGCAACTTAATTCAAATGTACTCACTTTCTATTCCTCTCCAATTGTTAGGGACATTACAAAAAATTCTTATCCCCAGAGAACCAATGTCTTTAGAAGGGTTAAGACCATTTTGAGTGATGGATTTTACTTGTGCGGTCGGAAGTATTCTTTTTTAGCTTTTTCGTCTAATCAGTTGCGAGATCGTTCAGCTTGGTTCTATGCCGACAGTAAGAACATCAGTGTTAATGATATTAAGAGTTGGATGGGCAAGTTCACTGATAGAAATATTGCCAAGTATGCAGCTCGGATGGGTTTGTGTTTTTCGTCCACTTATGCCACAGTTGAGGTTCCAATGAAAGAGGTCAATACAAAGCTTCCAGATATTATAAGAAATGACTATGTGTTTTCTGATGGGATAGGCATGTTAACACCTGACCTTGCAAGGGAAGTAGCAGCGAAGCTGCAGTTGAGTGCAAGCCCACCTTGTGCTTATCAAATCAGATTTGCTGGTTGCAAAGGGGTTATAGCATGTTGGCCGGGAAAAAATGATGGAATTCGCCTTTCTTTGAGGCCAAGCATGATTAAGTTTCTGTCTCAGCACACCGTCCTCGAAATTGTATCATGGACTAGGTTCCAACCAGGGTTCCTAAATCGGCAGATAGTGACTCTGCTTTCTGCCTTGGGTGTTCCAGATGTCACGTTCTCAAGAATGCAAGATTCCATGGTTCATAGACTGGACCAAATTCTTGTAAATACTGATGTTGCATTTGAAATTCTTACCTCGTCGTGTGCTGAGCAAGGTAATACTGCAGCCATGATGTTAAGTGCTGGATTTAATCCTCAAATGGAGCCTCATCTAAAAGGGATGCTATCTTCCATAAGAGCTGCCCAGCTAGGGGACCTTCTGGGTAAAGCAAGGATTTTTGTCCCTCAAGGAAGGTGGCTAATGGGCTGCTTAGACGAATTAGGGTTACTTGAACATGGACAATGTTTTATCCAAGTGTCAACCCCCTCACTGGAAAATTGTTTCTCAAAACATGGGACGGAGTTCTCGAATACTACAAATACTCAAGTGATAAAGGGAATTGTAGCTATAGCTAAGAATCCCTGTCTTCATCCGGGAGACATTCGCATTTTGGAAGCTATTGATGCACCTGATCTGCACCATCTTGTCGACTGTCTAGTTTTCCCACAAAAAGGAGATAGGCCACATACGAATGAAGCATCAGGGAGTGACCTTGATGGGGACCTTTACTTCGTGACTTGGGATAAAGATCTTATCCCTCCGAGCAAAAGTAGCTGGCCACCTATGGATTATACTCCTGCTGAAGCTGCAAAATTGTCACGCCCAGTCCTTCCTGCGGTAATCATCTGAACTTTGGATTTCTCATTTTTATATTAATTTTAGGATGTGTGAGGAATGACTCTGGTACGTCTAGTATTGGACATAGTTTCATATTTTAGAGAAATGTGGGGCAATTAATATTAGTCTTAAAAGAGTTAAAATGTTAGCATAAGAGTTGTGAGTCTTGTGACAGACAGCCAATCTCTTTTAATTGAACTTGTAATTCTTGCATAATTCTTGCAAAGGAACAAATGAATAAATAAGTAAATAGCAAACCCTTAGGGAGAAGATCTACTTTCATGTAAATTTAGGAGTGGAAGTTCTAGATATCACATGTGTAGAAATGATTCTGTTCTAGTTGTGTTGTGTGGACATCATATAAATGTTGAATTATTAAATGCCAAGGCATTGTTGGCTGAACTTCCCACCCCTATTTGGATCACATATACTCTTGGAAATGTCTAAAACTGTGTTTCAATAAGTAGTGCGTCTTGGAACCCAGAGCACAATTTTACAATGCCGAACACCACTGCAGGACATAAAAACTTTTTGATGTTGTATTGTTGAATTTACCCGAGTCATTTGTAAGGAAAGCATACCTATTCACCCATTATCACCCCTTATTAATCATGACACTCTGTATTATATTGGGTAACTTTCATGGCCTTTTTTCTTGCCATTCATCTACATTCTTTCCTAAGTTTGGAGTCACTGTTTGTTGAATGTTAGCAAAGTCAACTTCATGTAAGAAAGTTAACCGTGGGGTTGAAATTGATGATGATGTGCTTGTGCAGAAAATTGCTCTATATTATTATTTTCTCTCAAATGCACAGACTGTACCACTATGGAAACTCACTGTGGATCATTCATTCTCACATCTTTCTTTCAAATCTCATTACATACACATCGGAGTTTCCAATTAGCATAGCTTTCTACCACTTATATACATGTAATTAGCTCTCATATCATATTTCATGTTTGTTTAACAGGACATAATAGAATTTTTCACCAAGAACATGGTGAACGAGACACTAGGAACTATCTGTAACGCTCACGTGGTTCATTCTGATCTAAGTGACTATGGAGCGTTGGATGAGAAGTGCATCCAACTAGCTGATCTAGCAGCTAAAGCTGTCGACTTCCCCAAAACTGGAGTTCTTGTCAGCATGCCCCAGTCACTCAAACCCAATGTATACCCCGACTTCATGGGGAAAGGGGAGTACCAAACTTACAAATCTAAAAAGGTTTTGGGGAAGTTATATCGCAAGGTCAAAGACATGTCTGACGGGGAAATTCTATCATCTTCTGAATTTACTTGTGCACCCGAGGATATTCCTTTTGACAAAGATCTCGAGATTCCAGGTTCTGCAGATTTCATCCTTGATGCCTGGAAGTGTAAGTGCTCATATGATGGACAGCTCAATGCACTTCTGGGGCAATACAAGGTGAATACTGAGGAAGAGATAGTAACAGGGCACGTCTGGTCAATGCCCAAGTACAGCAGTCGGAAACAAGGTCAGTTGAAGGAAAAACTGAAGAATGCTTACCATGGCCTTAAGAAGGAGTTCAAGCACATATTTGAGAACTTGGGACAAGTATCAGATCAGCTCACAAAGGAGGAAAAGAACACATTATACGAACAGAAGGCATCTGCCTGGTATCAAGTCGCTTACCATCCTCGGTGGGTGAGGAAATCGTTGGAAATCAAAGCAGCGCCAGATGGGGATGAAGCAGCACCTGTAATGCTTAGCTTCGCTTGGATCCCTGCAGAATACTTGGTAAGAATCAAGGTCAGATCCCGTGGAACAAAAAAACTTGATATTCGCAAACCGATAAATACTCTTGCAAATTACCTGGCTCACCGAATCTAATCCAACCTAATCCTAAATTCCTAATCAAGGCTCTGATGAGCTTTGTTTTCATCTGTCTTGCGTTTTTCTCTCGAATTGCAAGGCCACTCTACCATATATGCATTTAATGTAGTGATTATAGCTCAAACTGTGTGGAAATCAAAGTGATGTTAACTTTGGCCACCAGCCCATTGTAAGTCTTGCTTAACTACTTGTTTTGTTTTATGAAGCTCAAGCATGTAACGATATTTCTTGGGTTCGATAACCTTGTTTTATATCCTTTACTCTTTAGGGTGGTTATTCCATTCAATTATTTAATTTGTCAGCTGCACCTTTTGTTATTGGTTACCTACTGTATATGAATGTCACTGAAGGTCATCTTCAACGATCCAAGATCATTTGTGATGCTCGTCTACAAATGATCAATAGCCAAAGTGATTACTTGTTTTAAGAGTGCAAAAGTTCTCTTTTCTGCAAAATGAGAAAACAGTCACCCATTTTGTTTGGTTCATTGGAACCTCTCAATCATGCTGTGCTCGTGAAAATGAAAAGACAAAATGAACAAGCAAAACAGTCACCCATTTTGTTCAAGTCATGATTTGGGTCTCATGTCCCCATGGGTAGTGCGGGAAGGTAAGATAACTCATTAATTGCCACACCTACGCACGAAACTCGAATGTGCCTCACACAATCCAACTCCACGCAACTGCAAGTTAGGGGTCTCATCTCCCCATGGGAACTGTAACAAGGCAAGACAATTCATCAATTATTACACTGATGCGAGGGAGAGGGTGTACTTGAGATGAGCGATGCACCCTAGACAAACCACATGAGAAGAACAACTTTTCTAACCAGCAAGGAAACACGAGAGGGATGGGTGATTACACCCTCTCCCTCCCACATTTCCTTGCTGTAAAGAAGAAGGGCTCTGAGAAGAATGAGATCACTATGTGGAGCACATGAATTGTCCTTGTACACCTCATCAAATAATACATTGGTCTATAAAGGAGGGATCAATATAGGCACTTGAGTTGAAAATCAAAACCTACTTAGGTCCATGCATGTTCATCAATTAATTATATTTGTTAATTAAGAACCCGTACTACTTCGAATGTGCCATATTACCCACCCCTCTTGTTCATGTCCCATTCATTTGCATTCCCGTACAAAACAAAAATAGACATCTCATTAAGTGTGTATAACATCGTTTACCTAATCTTAGAATCAATTTCATTAGACTACTACAATACCATGGCATTCACATGCATATCTTTATCCGAAAACTTCATGATTTATGTATGAGATCGGCAATGCATGATCCAGGCTTGCATCAAAGCGTTAGTTCAGTGTTTTTTCTTCATCATTCATAATCGAGTTTAACATATATCGTATTTTATTTTTTTCTGTAAGTTTGATGAACTTAGCTTATAGTATTTTATACCTTCAAAGATGTGATGGCTCAGTGGTTAAGCAGTGACGAATGATATCACTAAATCATAGGGTTGAACTCAGCCGGCCACATCAAAGGTGAGATGGTTAAGGAAAAAAAAAAAAAAAAAAAAAACTTAATAGTATTTTATGCTACAAATGCAAATGATGCAGACTGCTGATCTTGCAAATGCAAATTTTGTCTAGTTTTCTATTTCCATTTTGGGATAATTAGATGACAAAATTGAAGTCATGATGGCTCATAATGTGAGAAAATGATATTGCTAGTACCTGACTGACTGGTGAATGCGTGTGATTGGAGTTAGTCTAATCAAGTCGCAAGTTTGGCCACATTATAGAAACGCGACACGTAATCGCATGTCATACCAATAGTTTTTCATCTGTAATATTGATGATTTTATCTCTGCAAGGAAAACTATGTAGCTCAATCTGTAGAGAAGAACTGCAAACTTGACTGCAGGTGTGATTTGAATGTAGAAGTTAGAAAACATAATTTTCTCCATGTAATTGATCTAGTCCATGCTATGTTTCTATTACTCACACTGGCTAAACAATGGACATTTTCATGCCATCTACAGCACAAATTTGGTATTCAGGATGACTGTAGATGCCTCTTAGGTATGGAATTAGATTCTGGTTTCATGTTTTGCATGCAAACCTGCATCTTGGTGGAAAAACAGTGATAAGTTTTTTGATGAGGATTGCTTGTTACACAGCATCCACAGTCGTTAGGTAAATTTGTTCGTTCAGAACGACTTTTAAGTTTACTTAGGATTCAGGAATTTTAGACACATTATGTTAACATATTTAGTGAGCTTTTTACCAAATTTACACACTCTTCTTATCTTGTTTATGTTGAATTGGTAGAACATGAATGAAATAGCTTCTTCATTGTACTTGGTATATTAAGCTGTTACAATATTGGCAGGTTTTCAGTGTACTAGAAAAACATTACACATAAAGAAAGAATATTTGAACACTTGCAAGTAGAAATAACTTAGTTGAATGTCAGTCTGTCAGGGATTGAACTAGTTCATGGAGAATATTTGTAAAATTAAGTTATTACAAAAGATTTTGATGGAATGGTTAGCGCGGTAACATTACATGGTACGAGATGATTATAAAAGTTGCAAGCCTGGTACATTCATGAATGCGCCTTGTCTGTGCAAGAATAGATGTTACCTATCGATCTTTCAACATTATTGATTGTTCAAATATCAAGCACCTATCTCACACATTTATATCGAGATCGATCTTTCAACATTAGTATTCTGAAAGCTACTTATGCTCTAATCACACATACTAGAATTTGTCTTGTCATGACCTTCAAAATCAACCAAAACATAGAAGAACAGTAGAGAATTCCATCTATCAACTCATAAACCCAAATCAAAGTGAAATGCAAAAAAAAATTCTAACACACAAACCCCATTTATTGTAAATTAAATATACCTATATATCTAGATAGTATATATGATAGATTCTCTAATTGGTTCCACCAGTACAATTTTTCTGGCAAAAGTAAAAACCTTACCATTTTTACATAGACAATTTTTGTAATTATGTATATAGTAGATGAACCAGAGTGAGAAACAAACACTGGTGTCCCTCCTTGGTGAAATTTCCCTACCAATTTATGTGAGTGGGACTACACTTGAAGGCTTCCAGCATCCCCTGAAGAACCAGGGAAGGAGGGACCAGGGGTATTCCTGAAAAGAAGCTCCTCTATCATTTGCAATGCAATCCTATCTTCTTCATCCATTTTCCCACCTCCTACATTATCATTCCGGCCTTCCATCGAGGTATCGGGCAAAGATGAGTGTGAATCATTGGAGGATTTTGAGTTTTGCTTCCCAAGCTCGACGGTCATGACCCAATTTGAATCTGAACTAGCCCCAGCACGCTTTTGCCAAACGCCTATATGTGAGTTTTCTGTGTCAAGCCTTAAACAAGTGAGGGAAGGAGAAGGAGCCTTGCAACATTTCCGAAGCTTTGCATTGAGGATAGCTGAGAGATCCGTAGGGAATGACTTAGAAACACCACCACCACCACCATCAACCAAAGGGTCTCCAGCGGAGGACTTGGTTATTGGGAAATTGGTCTTAGCATTCCGTCCACTCATCAAAACAGCCGCCGCATCATAAGCTCTAGCTGCCTCCTCTGCGGTCTCAAATGTACCTAGCCATACTCTCCTCTTCCTGCAATCATCAATACATTAACTTGACATACACATATATATATAAATTACGCGAAACAGACTACATAATACATAAAAATATGCCGACAAATTATGTGATTAGTGGTGCTTACAGAAGAGGGTGGCGAATCTCAGACACCCAAGAACCCCAATGGCGTTGCCTGACTCCTCTGAACTTCTTTGATTGTACCATGTTTGGAGAAAAGGCTTGTGATCTCTGTTGGTTCAGAGAAGTTAATTTAAAGGTGGGGAAGTCTGTGCAGAGGGATGATAAGATATGACATTATTTATACAGAGAGGATTATAAATACATAGAGCTCCAATAAGTAGGGAGTAAAATGGATTGGATTTTGGATCTATGTTAGACTTTTAACTTTTTAACTTTTTTTTTTTAACCTTAACCCTCCTCATCTATTCGCATCCGTGACGTGTGATTTCATCTGTCAATCCTTTGGCATGTTAGACAAAAAACAAAATCCATATGTCCGGATCATTTTATGCCCTACCATAGACTAAACTCAGACTCGTAAACAAGATAATAGAAAAATATCACCCCTACGGCCAACCTCCCCTTAACTGATGGGGACTCCAGGAAGTCTGACTAATTACAAGAATCAGCTGTAAATTTTTGCATATATATTATTATTTTCGAATATATATGTTGGTCACTGACCTATATACGCATTGTATGTTTCGAAAAATGTTGTTGGTTGGAATGACTGACATAAATTGTGTGTGTTATTAAGCTTGGCCAAGTCCACTTTCAATAGTATCTATATGCTGTCTAGCTAATCAGATTGTAAAACTGTCAATATTACCTATTCATGTTGTCTAATCAATAATTTTCATGTCTTGTAATATAAAGAACTTGCCTAATTGATTTTTCGCGCTCAAAGTTTGCATTATTCTTTCGTTTCTGTCAAAACACCACATTTTTAACCATCCAACCAAACTATCATTTACTAACAGGTTTTTTTTTTTTTTTTTCAAATCCCTTGACCCCCCTCCTTTTCAAATGTTACTGGCAGGGTTTGAATCATAGATTTGTGATTTCATCCGCCACAAATCTACCTATTGGCATGATACACATTATCAATCTGTATCTATAATCTTGTTTCTCTTTTCATACCACATTGATGGAAATATAAACCCTCACCAATATAAACCTTTTAAAAGAAAACATCCAGAAAAATTTCTTCTCTTATCTTTTGTATTCTCTACTGCCTATCTGCCTACATATCCATAGACTTCACATTCACAGTATTTTATGTTCTTATATCCCACCAACAAGAAACAGCTTTGTTGAAATTTTTCTTTTTTCAATCTGATTCTATCTATCTACAATCTATCTATCAATCTATCAACCAATCTCTCCTTTACCAATGAACAATTGTGGTTCAAATTTCTTGGGTTGGCGCAGACCAAATCACGTTTTGAGAGAAGAAAAGAGTGGAAAAGAAATCATTTATTGATCACTTCCTCATTGGCTAACTCCTAACTACATGTTACAATTACTTGATAGCCTATTGTCCAAGCAAACAGGAAAAACAAATATGCCACCTGGTGGAAAAATAAAACTTTAGAGAAATGGTCAATGGGCTTTTTTTTTTTTTTTTTTTTTTTAGAATTGAGAAAATGTCAATTATACAAGCCATTTTCATAGTATTCGTTTTGTCGGACCAAAGTGGATGTCTACACACTCGAAATACATTTGACTAAAGATCCGTGTTGCAATTGTATGAATTGAGTTTCCTTTTCCGTGTACAGAAAAATTGACGATCAAAGCTTTCATCCTCTTTTATAGTTTACGTTTGGAATAAAAATGCTTGATTTATTCCCTAGTCTCACTCTTTTTCTTATCAGAAATTCTAAATGTCGAGGAAGTGGGCGAGGAAGTGAGCGAGGGGAGGGAGGTGGTGGGATGGGGACCGTCCACCTCCCTCGGGATGTGTGCCATCTTTTTTGGCATGCGCATCCCAAAAGAAGTGGACGGTCCCCATCCCGCCACCTCCCTCCCCTCGCTCATTTCCTCGCCATTTAGAACTTCTCTTTTCTTATAATATTGTCGTAATCATTCTCATATAAAGGTTTTTCTAAAGTAATTGCGATCATTTTTACAAAGATTCTTTTATTGCACTTGTCCAAATAATTTGAACCCTACCAGAGAGATTTGGTCTCTAAAACCTAAAATTGTTAAATAATTTTTTTTATAAATTACTCAGTAAATTTTGAAATACTACTCATTTGAGGTTTTCTTATTTTAAGAACCAATCAATACTCCTCAAAAGTCTAAGTTGTCTAATGAATGGGAAGTAAATTGCTTAACTAAAATTTTAGTACCGGGTTTTAGCAAAAGTTGTCAATTAACGGATACATATAATAAATTTTACGACTCGATAAAAAAAATTGAAATTGAAATTAATAAATATCTATTATTATTGTGAAAAAAATCTAATTGTAGAGGAAAACAGCGAGGGACCCCACAGGGAGAAGGGGGAGCCATCTATTCTCCTGAGATGCGCATTTTTAACTCTCGGGATGCATGTGTTAAAAAGTCAAACACACATCCCAGAGAGATAGACGGCTTCCCCTCCCCCTGTGGAGTCCCTCATCATTTTCCTCGCTGCTTTCCTCGACAATTAGACGGATTCCATTATTGCAGATTCGAAGGAGGGGGTGCTAAATTTTCATTAACCATTTCACCAAAAAGAAGCCAACAAAACTTAGATATCTAAATGTCTGGTCATTTTCCGAAAAGCTAGAAAAAAAAGGTAAAGTGTCCAATCATGCAAAATCTCGTACTGGAAAGGGTTGATGAATTGCAGAGCCACGTTTTAGTGGTAGCTGAGTGGTGGGGTCCTCAATAGAGAAAAATGGGGTGTCAATAAACACTCCCTTAATAGATTGTTCCATCAAGGTAGGGTATGCCATAATGGTAAACCATAAATTAAAGGCCAAGAGTGCCCTAAACATAAATAGTTTCTTTTTTTTTCTTGATGAAATGGGGACCCTAAATGAGGGTTGGGTTCACATCACAATCTCTTTATGTCTCTAACGCTTTTCATGTCAATGTTCATGACATGCAACCTCTTTTGATAAATGGAGGAAATGGTAGTGTACTGAGCTTCTACAAATGGTCTGAAATGGTTTGAAATGGAGGAAATGGTATGAAATGAATGATTTGTATTTGAAAGGATAGTTCGTACATGATCAGATCATTGTACCATTCTTTCTATGACTTTGGAGAAGTTGGAGAGGAGTAAAGTTGGTCCGATTACATGCAGACAACCTTCAGAGACACAAGTCAATGTTTTTGGATCATACTCTCTAGAAATTTTCATGGGAGTATGTACAAACACTATACCAAATTGACATTTTTGCAACAATTCAAAAAATAGTAACATTTTTTAGCTATAACAATCCACAAAGCAATTTTACATATTTTCACAAACAAAGTGATTTAATAATTGTATCACCACAAATAGTATGAGCTTACAAGTGATGCTATTCATGGTGATCTAATTTATTGTATCACTTTTTTTGTGTAGCTATTTTCATTTTGTTGACTAAATTTATTTTTGACTTAAAATTGTTTGGTGAATTGTAATAGTTTAAAATCGTTACTATTTTTTAAGTTGTTACAAATATGTCAATTTGGTGTTGTGAAATATATATGATGGGATGGTACACAATTTAGATCCTTACCTACATCACTATGATGATGTTGATGTGTGCAAAATATTGTGTTGGTGGTTAGGTTTCATTTCAATAATCATGTTTTGGATCACTTTTTAGGAAAATAATATCAATTAAAAGTTAGGTTGAACATTCGATCAAGAGGCAAGTATGTGACTTTCGATCGTGTTTCGTGGTCTTTGGACATACTTTGTTCGTTCACTTTAACTTAATTATCTGGTTTTTGTGAAAATCTGGCTCATTCAATTGTGTTATGATCGATTGGTTAGGGTTGTGTGGGTTTATCCTTCACGTCCTAGGTTTGAGACCCGTCGGCGGCATGGTTACTTTCTTATAGTGTTGACCTGTAGGTCACACCTTATTGATGGGATCCTATAAACCCCCAGCTCACTTTCTAAAAAAAAAAAAAAAACTAATATTGAGTGTATAGTACGAATGAGGCTACAAACTCTCATAATCTTCTCGTAAATGTAGAAAACACAATATTGTTCTATGAAGTATACATGAGAGATTAGAGAAAACAATAATATTCTGCAACTTCTACTAAAATAAAAGGCAACAACTTTTTAACACCGCGGATTTTACTGTCCCACTCCACCAAACTTTTTTTTTACTTACTAACACACATCACCAATTTAAACCAATATTTCTCTCCTATGTTTTATCCTATATTCTCAATAACAACAACAACAACAACATGGAAGGGGGGAGGCCAGTTACCGAGAAGAGGGAGCGATGATTGTGAGGGACGGTGAGAGACGACCGACTACGACGAGAAAAGAGGATATGAATGGTGGAATATGTAGAAATCCTTTTTACTAGGATGAAGTTGTCATGTGGGTGTCCAAATCTTCAAATAATTATCTCGAGGTCCATAGATGATGGTGCTTTGTGGGTTTGACTTTATGGAACTTAGGCTTGAAAATCATTAGAAATATTGCATGTGTTATCTTCCCATGGACTTTGTTGTTGAACTTAGCCTTATTGTATCATTTTGTGCATATTTGATGATTAATACTTGAATTTTTGCATTATATACAAAATACACATAATGAGAGTATTTTATTAGATTATAGAATATAACAAATATATAAGGGTTTAAAATGTATCATTTATAAGACTATCATGGAGAGAAGAGAGAAATGAAGAAATGAGTGAGTTTTTCAGTTTCAGTAATAGATGCAGATAAGAAGATGTTGGAAGAAGAATGGTAGTGGTATGGGACAGTAAAACTTGTGGTGTTAAAAAGTCACTGCCAAAATAAAAACACGATGATGGTTCAAGAATTACACTGCTTATAGAACTCGAAACCCTACAAAAAACCCTATAAGCATAAGTACCAAAATGGGAAAATATTAGTAATTATTCCCAAAGACTCAAATATTGTTTAAATTATTTAATAAACATCGTAAATGCAAATAAAATAGAATTTCACTAAAAGATCCCACTTTTGACACCAACTATTCTATTGAAGAACACCGCCACCTTTTTTTAATGTTCTAAATAACATTATAAACAAAAAAACACCACACCTTTCTTCTCTGTCTTCCTCTTTCTTTTCATCACGGACAACACCACCACCTCGCCTCGCCAGCTACACCAATTCGCCACCACCAACACCACCACCTCACCCCGCCACCATCAACCACACATCTCTTCCTCTTCTATTCTCTTATTTTCCTCTTCTCCTCTATTCTCAAAAAGGGCTCCTACACTGTTGCCAGTCGTACCTCCCCGCCTTATTCTTCTATTCTTCTTCTTCTTCTTCTCTGTTTTTTTCCTTCGTCCTTGAGGGTAAAAAAATTGGCCCTTGCAGAAGCTCATTCTCGAATGCGAAAGAAAAAAATGGGAGAAGAAGAGGAACAAAGAAAAGAGAAAGAGCAGAGAAAAATAGGAAGAAGATAGGAAAAGAATAAAGGAGATAGATAAGAGATGTGGTTGGCGGAGGAGGCAGTAATGGCATGGCGATGTGGTGGTGGTGGTGGTGCTGTTCCTGAGAGAGAAGAGGTGGTGAGATGGGGGATAGATTGGATAAATGAGTTTATAGTGGTGTTGTCATTCAATAGGTGGAATGTATTTCAGAAAGGATGAGGTGGTGGTATGCTTCATCAGAAATAGTTGTGTCAAAAGGTGGAAACCTAAGTTAAATACATAACTCTCCTCCTAAATCCCATGGGGTAAGCTATGCCCTACCTAGATCTTGCGATCACAAGATTGATGTTATTTGAAAAAATGCCCAACTACACTACAACAATTAAGGCATTTTTCAAGAAAAAATTTCCTTGACAAAACTCAAAATTTTGTTGAAAACTATTTTTAACAAGGAAAAATTTGTTAGTGGGTTCCTGGAGGCATCCCCGTAGCTAAAGGTATATGCCAAGGAATTACAGTTTTTGTTGGTAAAAGAGATGCTAAGTCAAAAAAATATTTTGTTGGTAATATTGACAACTACCAAGGAAATTCGTTGGTAAAAATCAAATACCATTACCAACAAATTGTTTGTTGTAAGAACTATTTTATTTACCTACAAAATTTTTCTCGAAAAATCTTAAAATCATCAAGGAAAATTGTCGTTGGCAAAATAACAACCTTTATCATAGAACTTTTTCGTTGGTAAAATGCATGAATATCAACGAAAGTTGTCATCGATATCGTTACCAATTACCAAGGAAATTATTTTCAATAAAAAATTTATATATTAAAGTTGTCTAAGAGACAACCTAATCTAGGTCCCAAACTCAAAGGACACCACTCACTACCTCCCAAACTCTAAGGACATCACTATTGATGATAAGACCCCACTATGGAATTTCATATATAATATATTTATTTTTAGGCTAAATGGGAATCGAACTCCTGACCTATAGTAAAATTGTTGCAATATTTACTAGTTGAGCTATTTGAATAATTGTGTTGTGTGAAGCAACTTTATAGCTTATTAAATCAAATTACTCATTTTTTTCAATAAAAAAAATCATTGCTACGTATACAATAGAGACCAATATGTAATATTTCGTCACTATAAATTAGAACTAAATATTTTCACAATTATAAGATTTATGTTAAATATCTACCACTTTTAGCAATGAAAAAAATTTCACAATAACACAATTATAATTAGCAACAAAATAGTAATAGCATTTCAATGCTATATGTTATTGAAATTGGTTATATCCCCAATGAAATAAAATTGAATTGTTGTAAATAAGAAAATGAGCCTTAATAAGAAAAAAGTTCATGAAATTTTATCAATATTTAGCAACGAAATAAATTGTTACCATTAATATTATAATTAACAGTAAAATAATGTTGTATTGTTAAATAAATTTTATTTGATTTTTCAGATGAAATAATATCAATGCTACTAATAAAAAATTTCAACGAATTGATATTTTTCCACTATAAAGAAGCTAGGAGCTTTAAATAAAAAAAAAAAATTCATTATAAGTAACCAAATAAATCGTTGCAATAACGTGGTAATTAACTAGAGAAAATTTAGTTTCATTGTTGAAGAGACACGAACAAGTGTTATAATGCATTTACTAAGAAATGTTTGTCAATAATATTAATATTTATTAAGAATGAAATAATTTATTGTAAATGACGTCATTATAACTAACAAACTAAAATTTCGTTGAAATAGAAATATTTTGTTGCTAAATAATGTTGGTGGGAAATTGCTTTTGGAATAAATATTTTTTGCCACCTCTTTATAAAGAAAAGTTGCCAACAAAATAGATTTTGCTACAAAAAGTGACAACTCTATGGTTTTTTTAATGAATTTTTTTTATAGAAATAGTAACATATTAACAAGGAAAAAAATTGTTAGTAAATAAAACATTTTTTTGTAGTGAGTATACCAATTTCCAACAAAATAATGACTTGTCGCTATAAAATAGTTAGTGAACTTTAATGAGAAACAAATTTTTACGAAAATAATTATCAGTTTTTACTTAAAAAACAATTTGTTACGAACAATGTTATAATTACCAACAAAATCTTATTTCATAGCTACATAGATTTCATTAAAAAAGATATTGTTTCCAACAAAATAAAAAACGTTGCCAATAATGTGACAATTCTCAACGAAATATTACTTTGTTGCTATAAATTAATAAACGAGCTTTAACAAGAAAAAACGTAATGGAAAAAATTATCAATCATTATCAACGAACCGAATCATTACTAATAATGTGATTATTGTTTAGGAAAACATATTTCCTTACTAAAGAGGGATGAATAAGATTTAATATTCGTTAACAAGGAAAGTTATTTGTTGTTAAAATTAGTCTTCTTTAGCAACAAAATATTTCATTCCAGATGATGCCATAATTATCAAGGAATAAGTATTTTGTGGCCATAAAAATATCTTCATTGTTAAATCAATTTGGCGAGAAATTGGGTTTGGAGGGAATGTTTCCCGCCACCTATTTAACAAAGAATGTTTCCTACAAAATATATTTTGTTGGAAAACCGTAACAAGTTTATGTTTTTTCAAGGAAAATTTTTATTCGTTGACAATGCTACAGTATTAACAAGGAAATCAATTTTCGTAGCAATAATTTTGTTGGTAAAAGATATATTTCTTGTAGTGACTATATTGAGTGGTTGTTATTCAACCATGTCACTCAATCGGCTCAAGTAATTTTATTAGCACTTTGCACCCACTTTATGTAATCCCTTATAGTGGGTGGCGCAATTTGGCCACGAGATGAAATGTATTATAAATTAAAAAATATTTCAATCTCCAAGGGTCTGGAATTAGATTGTTGTTGATGTTATAAGGAACTCACTCTTTGTATCTAATTTTTCAGCAAAACAAAAGATGATCATTTTAAAGTTTAAGGTAGAGCATCTTTAGTTTTTTAAGCCCAAACATAAATATTTTCTTTTTATGGGCATAATACCGTAAACATAATCAGTTTTACCTAAACATAAACAGTTTTTTTTTTTCTTCTTGATAAAATGGGGACCCCAAATGAGGGTTGGGTTCACATCACAATCTCTGTATCTTCTCTTAACTCTTTTCATGTCCAGCTAATGTACTTAACATTGCAACCTCTTTTGATCAATGGAGGAAATGGGAGTGTACGTGTGCAAATATATATGATGGGTTTAAGATTATTGTACACAATTAGGTCCTTAGCTACATCACTATAATGATGATTGTGTGTGCAAAATATTTGTGTGGGTTTAGGTTATGTCAATAATCATGTTTTGAGGAAACTAATATCAATTAAACGTTAGGTTAAACATCGGTTAAAGAATCAAGTATGTGGCTTCCGATCATGTTTCGTGGTCCTCAGACATCCTGACACTACACCAAATTGGCACTTTTTAACAACTCTAAAACAGTATCACTTTTGAGATGTTTACAATTCACCAACGAATTTCAAATCAAAACTAAATTAGTTTAAAAATGAAAAAACAGCTAAACACAAAAAATGATACTATAAGTGGATCACCATGAATAGTATCACTTTTATAATCATACTCTTCATGGTGATACTATTATGTATCATTTTGTTTGTAAAAATGTGTATAATTTGTTAAGTGAATTGTTACACTTCCAAAAGTGATACTATTTTAGGGGATGTTACAAAAATGCCATAGGTGTAGTGTAGTTCTGCTCTAACTTAATTATCTTGTTTTGGCTGAAATTTGGCTCATTCAATTACTAAGAATTAAACACCGAATGTATAGTACGAATGAGGCTACAAAACTCTCATAAACTACCCGTAAACATAATAACTAGTTGTCAAGTACACAAGAGAATATAAAACACATTATGTTCTATGCGGAATATACAAGAGAATAGAAGAAAATTAATTTTGTTTTACAACTTCTAAAATAAAAACATAATCATGGTTCAAAAATTACATTGCTTATAGAACTCGAAACCCTAAATAACCCTATAAGCATTCACTACCAAAATGGGAAATATAGTAATAAACGTTGTAAATGCAAATAAACTAGAATTTCACTTACAGGGTCCCACTTTTTGACATAGGTTGATGTAGTCGAATCATGTTCTCCTTGACTTTGACCTGTACATGAAACACAGGTGAGCCAAAGACTACTGTTATGGTTGCCGATGGCACTCCGGTGTTAAAAAAGACAATGCTTGAGAAATGGTTTAAAGTTGTAAATTGGGTTATGTAGTGTATATTTGTTCATCAACCCTGTGTCTTATTTATAATGCGAGAGTCCTTGTTCGGCTACGCCTTTAGTGATGTAGTTTAGGAAAAGACATCTTGCTGGAGATCATTTCCTCGTTAGGAGTTGTCAATGTAGGAGAGTTTTCCTGCATGACTTGTGCTCCTAGATCTGCGAAAAAAACCTCCCTTTTGGAGTGTTGTCCATGCAAGGGAATTTCCATGCACT
This sequence comes from Berberis thunbergii, assembly GCA_003290165.1. Taxonomy (NCBI): domain Eukaryota; kingdom Viridiplantae; phylum Streptophyta; class Magnoliopsida; order Ranunculales; family Berberidaceae; genus Berberis; species Berberis thunbergii. The sequence goes on along the minus strand of QNQO01003243.1, from coordinate 43,162 downwards.
AGTCGAAACCAATATATTGTCGGTCTGCCCGTCGTAGGTCGATCCCCCATATACTTGCCTGATTAAGCCTTGCGGGTATTGGGTTTGACCATGTGATGTGTGGGCTTAGTAGGGCGCTACAATTTGGTCAAACCTCCTGGATTCTGCCAAAATGGGTTTAGTGTTGTCTGGGCTTTGCTAGATTTGGTGGGCAATCAGGCCCGTTTTGTTCTGCTGACGAGATTATCATGACACGTGTATGACGCGGATTAAATGACAGATTATAGTGGTAGTGTGATTTAGAAATGATGAGGTGGTGTTATGATTTATCGGAAATGGTGGGGTAAAAAAATAGGAGCCTAAGTTAAATACATAACTCTCCTCTTAAATCCCATGGGGTAACCAGGGTATGCCCTGCTTAGACTTGCGATCACAAGACAGATACTATTTGAAAATAAACCTTGCTACATTGAGCGGTTGTTATTCAACCACGTCACTCAATCGGCTCAATTAATTTTATTAGCACTTTGCACCCACTTTAAATAATCCCTTATAGTGGGTGGCGAAATTTGGTCCCGAGATGAAATGTATTATAAACTAAAAAAATATTTTAGACTCAAAGGGTCTGGGAATTAGATTGTTGTTGATGTTATAAGAAACTCAATATCCTAATTGCAATATCCAATTGTTCTGCAATTAGGATGATGTGACATCATTAGAGGAGATTTTTTTACAACCTCGAGAATAAGGTTGAACAAAAAATCGACCGAACAGATCAAAATCGAACCGACCGGTTCGGTTTAAAAAAAATTCAAAACCGAAATGGTCAGTTCGATTTTCGATTTCTATGTGATTTTAACCGACAAAATCGAATCGACTGAATATATGTAATAAATAATATATATTTTATATAAAAAATATAAAATTATTATAATATGTTTAAAATAGTCGGTCAATTCGGTTTTAGTCGGTTCGATTACAGTTTGCATAAATTAGAATCTGTTTGGTTTCGGTTCAATTTTGGTTTAAAATTTTTTAAACCGATCAAAGTCGATTTGGTTCACAGTTTAGACGAAATACATAACTCTCCTAGGTTAAATACATAACTCTCCTCCTAAATCCTATGGGCTAAGCAGGGTATGCCCTGCTTAGACATTGCAATCATAAGACAGATGCAGAGCGATTGTTATTCAACCACGTCACTCAATCGGCTCAAGTAATTTTATTAGCACTTTGCACCCACTTTATGTAATCCCTTATAGTGGGTGGTGCATTTTGGTCCCGAGATGAAATGTATTACAAATTAAAAAATATATTTCAGACTCCAAGGGTCTGGAATTAGATTGTTGTTGATGTTATAAGGAACTCAATATCCAATTGTTCTGCAATAAGAATTGATGCAGTCATTTTTTAGTTCCCTACTCCGACCTAGCTCTTGCTGACCAGTTGACTTGCACAAGTAGCACACGTGAGCCACAGTCCACCGTGGGGTGGCTGATGACACTCCGATGTTATAAAGTCGGACAGGGATCTGAGGAAGGTGTAATGTTGTAATAGAAATTTGTAGTGTACCTTAGCTTACCAACCTCATGTCTTATTTATAGTGCAAGGAGTTCTGGTTTAACCAGGCCATCGTAGGCATAGTTTAGGGAGGAGATCTTCGTGGAGATCACTTTATAATTAAGAGTCATGCTGTAGGAGGGAAGTTCCATGTTAGTTCTGCACTCCTAGATACGCGGGAGATAGTTTCCAATCCAAAAACAATCCGTAGAAGGGAGTTTCCCTGTGTGGAAGATACTTTAGTGTTTGCTTCCCTGTTGGAAGCAAATAGCAGTTGTAGTTGCCCGTCTAAAGTTGATCATCGAGATAGTTGCATAATGAGGGCTTACGGGTATTGAGGACAACTGTGAGACATGTGGGCCTAACGTGCTCTGAGAGTCCTGGTATGCTTGGCGAATTGAAGTCGAGTGGGCTTAGAATCGCTTGGGCCTGTTCAGTGTTGAGCTGATGTTGGGGCCCGTATTTTCTCGAGATTATCACAACACGTGTACGACACAGGGATGTGACTGTTTTTATGTATCATCAGCTACTCTCCTCGAGTTAGTGGGTCCTCACATCGGTTTTCTAAGTCATATCTTGAACGGATGTGCACGCTCATGGTGATTGAGTCTGAATAGTTGCTTGAGCCACACGCCGCATTCATGGCACGTGTGTCGGTTCGGTAAAAAAAAGGCGGGAAACCATCCTCTATTTAGGCCACCTGCAGTGCAGAGTATGATTCTTCTACTTTGTTCACTTTCGAAGATATTGTTCTTAAAAGATTGTTCATTTTTTTCATGGCTCAAGAAAACCTTCTTGATGATGCTGTTCTGGCTAAAGGGGGGCAATGATTTCTGGCGAGTCATCGTTACCAGGCGTGATAGCGCTGATTAGACTCTCACTTCCTAAATCGTCGATGCCCATGCTGAGCGAACTAGGTGTCAATTTGAACTAAAAGTTGTATTCATCAGCTTCAGCTGACTAAGCTTGCATGGTTTGAAAAAAAGTTTCGTCTATTAGGGGTGTGAATTTAGTGGTAGCATAGTGTGGACACAGTTACCTTGAATCGGTAGGTGATCTGTAGGTACAATCCATATGTCAGGATCGGTTAGGGTCTCTTAATGCTCGTGCCAAGCATGCGACATAATGTTGTTTGAATAATGGGTCGAGCTCATGGGTCAGCTGAGGAGGGACTAGGGCGCAGTGTGCTGCGTGTACGACATAAATCATATGGTAACACGTGTACGGCGTAGGCTGTGTGACTGTTGATTATCGCTTACTCCCCCTGAATTGATGGGGTTGCGTGCATGCAGCGAATTTGAATGATGCGGTCTGAGCATTTTCCTTGGGAATCGTCGTCTTCTCGTTTTCCATACCGTGTTCAATGCTTGACAATTAATGCTGAAGTGCCCCTTGGTGAACCATCATGTCTATATAATGGTGTTTTCCAATCGTTCTAAGCACCATTTTTGCTGAGTTTATTTCCTGCAATGTTCTTGTTTGGGGAAAATGCTTTGGGTTTTCCAAAGGCTGAGAAAAATGTTTTGGGTTTTCCAAAATCTGAAGTTGAATCTTCATCACTAGAGTTTTCGAAAGTTCTGACGTTTACATCGACTAGGCATGATGATAGTTACTGGTATGCGTGGTCACCTGTTGTGGGTGGACATGTAATTAATCCGCGGAGGTTTCCTAATTTCTTCTCATTTCGCGGAGAAGTAGTACAAAATTCCTACCAAGGGAGATGCCTTGGTGTTATACCGTACCACTTGTGTGTTCGTGTGCTCGAATATCACTGCTGACTAATGGTCGATCGAAGTGTCAGTTGATGTTCGATGTTTTCGGGTGCGATATCTCTCAGTCGTGCTGGGTATCGCATATGGGAAAAGTTGTCTCCCTTGACTGCGTTGTGAGACCGTGACTACGCGTTGTTTGTGGTCTTCCTCATCTACCTCGTTCTAAGCCCTTTGAAGAAGTTGGATAGAAGGTAGGGTGTCTCTTGAGGAAATTAGTAGCTCGTTGCAAGGTCTACAACGCTGTAATAAGGGTTGTAATAAGGGCGTCTTCCCTGAGTAATTTGACGGAGCAATCTGGATGCTCAGTCCTTTCAATCCTCTCTTACCCTTCGTCTTTATCTTTGGAAGGGGTCGAGCGATTTTTTATTTTTGTTATCACTTGCAAGCTGTCCGTAGTTTTTAGTCTTTTGTATCCGCCTCAGGGCGTTCGTAGTATGTAGCCTTTTGCATCCGCCTTAAGGTGCTTGTTGTTACATCTTTCCAATAATCAATAGAGTTTGTTTATGAAATTCTTCTTTTATTTCTTAAATGAGTGTGAATCATTTTAGCGGACTGTTGAGGCGTTACATAGGTCACTGAAGAGTAAACCTTGTAAAGGGGCTGATCTCCGCACCGACGAAATGTCGGGGGGATGTGTTCTCGCTTGCCATTGCCTTTACGACTCACTGGGCGGGAGAGCTGATAGCTCCTTTATCGCTTGAAAATGGTGTCTCTCTCGTCTTTTGGTCTTGCTCTGGGTCAGTCTGCTCTGCATGATGTAGTTGAATCTGGGAGCACCCTATCTGTTTCAGTGCAGCGTAGTGGTAGCCTCGTGCTGCAGGTTGGTCTCCACGTACTGTTCCTTCATAGTGGTTAACAATATATTTAACACATTGATGAAGGGTGGAGACCACTGCTTCCATTTGGTGGAGCCACGGTCTTCCCATGATAAGGTTGTAGGACGACGACACGTCCACCACTATGAAGTCCAAAAATAGGATCTTCTTCAGCCGCGATCATCCAGCCACCATAGTTAATCTTATCTTTCCGAGGGGAAAACATTTTTCCCCGTTGAATCCGATTAGCGGATGCTCTGATGGTGCTAGGATTTCCTTCTTGAGGTCCATGTTGTGGACAAGAGCTCTCTTCACTTCCCACTTTGCGAGGGACACAGGGATGACCAAGGCGTCGTTGTGCGACGCTCGAACTTCATCGAGGTCCTTGTCTGTGAAAGTCAAAGTGCGAATTCTTGAATAGCAAACGCGTCTGTCCTCATCCACGGGTTGTGTTCGCATATCCAGCAGGGACCGTTTGCGGAACCTGTACGACCGATCTTCATTCGGTCCGACTCCATGAAGGACATATATTATCCCAGGAGTCTCATTCTCTATCTCTTTAACTGACTCCTCCCGGTCCCTGGTATGTTCTGATTGTTTCTCAGACTTCAGGAAGTCTTTCAATTTTTGCAGTCATTGCTGTTGTGGCTTCCCTCCTTGTGGTATGCACAGTACTTATCGTTGTTCCGCTTGGCAGTCTCCGCGTGTCTTCAGGGGCCACTTCAATTCATCCCAAATTTTCATTGATTTGAGTATGTTCGACAGGTTAGCATTTAGGGGAGTCATTGCTCTGGATCCAACGTAGTTGCACGATTTCTTCGGTCTTAACCGATCAGGGTCCAGTGTGTTGTCGTTGCGTTTTCTTTTGTTTCGTTCCTCATCCTCGCGTCTCTTTCCCTTCTTCTTGTCCCTAGAAGCGGAGGGCTTCCCGTTGCCTTCAGTCTCCCTCTTGGCGGTCTTTGACTCATCCAGGGTGATGTGTTTCTGGACGCTCTTGAGGAGTTCTGCCATGTTCAGATGGGGCTCCAAAGTGAGGTCCTTGAAGAGCTTTCCCTCTCTGAGGCCCGCAGTGAATGTCGTCATAGCTGTGAGGTCGCTGAACCCGTCGATGAGGGTCAACTCGTTGTTGAAGAGTGTGACATACTCTAGGAGCGTCTTGCCGAACCTCTGCCTTAGAGAGACTATGTAGTGCGGGCATTTACTGAAACGTTGGCTTCCTACGAAACGTGTCAGAAACTCATTTGCCAATGTTTTGAAGGAGTCGATTGATTTCTGTGGAAGGCTGTGGAACTACGTCAATGCAAGGCCTTTGAGACTGGTGGAAAAGGTTCAACACATGACGGACTCAGATCCTTCTTGCGGGCCATTACGTGCTGGTAATGGCTCAGACGATCGAAATGATCGGTGGTCACGTCATAGGAGTCGAGCTTCGGAGGAGTAAATTTCCTCGGAAGGGCATCGTAAATGATTCGATCCACAAATGGTGGAACAGAGAGGCAGTACAGTACGTCTGGATCGTGCGCCCCTCTACGAAGGGGGTTCCCAGGGTCGAGCCTCTATATTTTGGCGTTGAACTTAGTGTTAGCCGCGCAACCTCCTTTAATTCAATAAAAACTTGCAAGTGATTGGCTTTCCTGCGCTTGCTCCTTATCATCTGCTGGAGGCGAAAGTCCATGTTGCTTCTGGTCTCCATTAACAGCTGGTGGATTCTGTCGCGTGAGAGCCTCCACCGCTTTGGCGAGTGTATTTGGGATGCCAGCGTATCAACTCTGAGATCTGTCGTTTCTGCCGTTGGTACGGGAGCGTGAGTTGGCTACGTGTGCAAGATAGGAGCTGCTGAAGGAGGCGGTATAGGGACGGTCGAAACGTTTGACGTGTCCCCTAGTTCTCCATTGTTACGTGACCTAGTGGTCACCATTTCTCTGTGTTTCAGTAGGAGACGACGTTTAGTGTAAAGTTAAAAACATGTCATCCCCACGGACGACGCCAAACTGATGCAGTCGTTTTTCACTCTCTGCTCCAACCTGGTTTCTACTAACATGTTGACCTGCACAAGTAGCACACGTGAGCCACAAACCATCGTGGGGTGGCCGATGACACTCTGATGCTAAAGTCAGACAGTGATTTGAGGAAGGTGTAATGCTGTAACAGAAAATTTATAGCGTAACTTAGCTTATTAACCTCATGTCTTATTTATAGTGCAAGGAGTCATAGTTTAACCATGCCATCGTAGGTGTGGTTTAGAGAAGAGATCTTCATGGAGATCCATCTCTAATTAAGAGTCGTGTTGTACGAGGGAAGTTCCATGTTAGTTCTGCACTCCTAAATACGCGAGAGAGAATTCTCAATCAAGAGCAATCCGTAAAATGGAGTTTTCCTATGTGAAATATACTCTGGTGTTTGCTTCATAGTTGGAAGCAAAGAACAATTGTAGTTGCCCGTTCGAAGCTGGTACTCGAGATACTTGCCTAAGAAGGGTTTACGGGTATTGAGGACAGGTGTGAGACTTGTGGGCCTAGCGTGCTATGAGAATCCGGGTCTGCTTGGCGAACTGAAGTCGAGAGATCTTAGAACCGCTTGGGCTTGTTCAGTGTTGGGCTGATGCTGGTGCCCGTATTTCTTTGAGATTATCACAACACGTGTACAGTTCAGGGGTGTGACCGTTTTTATGTATCATGAAGGATGATGTGACATCATTAGAGGGGATTTTTTACAACCTCGATATTAGGGTTGAACAAAAAACCGACCGAACCGACCGGTTCGATTTAAGTTCAGTTTGGTTCGATTTTGGTTTAAAAAATTCAAAACCAATTTCGAATTTGTTCGATTTCGATTCGGTTTCGGTTTGAAAATTTTAAAACTGATCAAAGTCGGTTCAGTTCACGGTTTTGGTGAAAAACCTTACCGACAGTTCAATTTTCAACCCTACTCAAGATACACATAAATATTTTGGAGATTTCATCATTCTTTTCAAATCACGTGACACCACTTTGATTATAAAATCTGATTGCAAAAACCTGATTTTTTAATATTTTCTAAACAAAAGATGATCAAGTTAAAGGTTAAGGTAGAGCATCTTTAGAAATGAGAATGAAATGGTGCCCACTTTAAGTTTTGTTTAATTTTATTTTATTATTATTATTATTATTTTTAACTTAGGGTGGTTTCATTCAAAATTTTAATCATATAAATTTCAGTGTTTGTTTACAGTTTTTCATATGGGTAACTATTTGTTTTATGATTTTTTATTTTTATGAATGACCACTTGACATTAAAAAAAACACCCTACACCAAATGCATGGACAAGCCAAAAGCATGTTCAAAGACCAAATCTAACCTAAGAGTCTAAGCTCGGGTCAAATTTATGTTCAAGAAATCAAGAAGAGATCAAAGTTTAAGACTGATGAGATATAGCTTCCATTATGTGTTTAGCAAATTGTTTTATTTAGCATGAGTTTGTGTCTAGCTTCCAAGGATCAGTTTCTTTTGTTGGTCGATCTTATTCTTGCATTGAAGGATTCTGACCAAAAAGCTTTTAAGGAAGAGGAAAATTTTCATGGAAAGCGTTTGTATATTTTGCAAATATTTTGCAACAAGAGTGATGAGACTATTGATCATTTGTTTCTTAATTATCGATTCTCTAAGTGTATTTGGAGTATTTTTCTTGCAAAATTCGGGATAAGTATTATGTTCTATGGCTCTATTTTGGACTGGTTAAATTGGCGATCTCGTACCAATTTCCCTTGTCTCATGAAATAGTTGTAGTGTAAGGTTTCCATGTGGTTGTTATGTGGTGTGTTTGGAATGAGAAAAATATGAAGGTTTTTTTGGGGCTTAATAGATCAAAACACATCATTTCTTTGAATATCAGGAAATTATTGTGGAGAATGGGCAATGCATGTAATATTTTTAGGGATGTGGTTTTTGACATGTTCTTGGTATCATGGTAGTCCTTGCTTTAGGATTGCACTTTGTGTATTTTGTATTTTTCTTTCATTCGTTGTTTTAATAGAAATCTTCGTGTTTTACCAAAAAAATAAAAATTAAACCAGTGATTTGTAAAAGTAAATGAATCGTAATTTGCATCTCGCATCAATGAATCGTAAATTTCAGTGTTTGTTTACAGTTTTTCATATTGGTAACTATTTGTTTTTTGATTTTTGATTTTTATGAATGACCACTTGACATTAAAAAATAATAATAAAATAAAATAAACCTACACCAAAAGCATGTTCAAAGACCAAATCTAACCTAAGAGTCTAAGCTCGTAGGTCAAATTTATGTTCAAAAAATCAAGAAGAGATCAAAGTTTAAGACTGATGAGATATAGTTTCCATTATGTGTTTAGCAAATTGTTTTATTTAGCATGAGTTGTCTAGGTGAAACATCTTCAAGGATCATTTTCTTTTGTTGGTGGATTTTGTATTGAAGGATTTTGACCGAAAAGCTTTTAAGGAAGAGGTAAATTTTCATGGAAAGCGTTTGTATATATTTCAACAAAGATGATGAGATTATTGATGATTTGCTTTTTCATTGTCGATTCTTTAAGTTTATTTAGAGTATTTTTCTTGCTGAATTTGGGGTAAGTATTATGTTTCATGATTTTATTTTGGACTGGTTAAATTGGTGATCTCATACCAATTCCCCTCGTCTCACGGAATAGTTGTGGCGTAAGGTTCCCACGTGGTTATGTGGTGTGTTTGGAATGAGAAAAATATGAAAGTTTTTTTGTGGCTTAATAGATCAAAACACGTCATTTCTTTGAATATTAGAAAATTATTGTGGAGAATGGACAATGCATGTAATATTTTGTAGAGATGTATTTTTTGACATGTTCCTGATATCATGATAGTCCTTGCTTTAGGATTGCACTTTATGTAATTTTCTTTCCTTCATTTTTTCAATAATAATCTTCATGTTTTACGGAAAAAATAAAAATAAAACTAGTAATCTGTAAAAGTAAATTAATCGCATGTTGCATCTCACATCAATAATGTACTGTAGCAACCACTGTAGTTAGTGTCATAGTTAAGGAGATGTTTTTGCCATGAACATATCACATGAAAATAAACTAGTCAATGGTCCCCTCTTTAATATTTGAATTAAAGGGCCAACTCAATTCAAGTTGGTTGGTCTGGATGTGATCTCATATTTTCCTTTCATTATTATAGAATGCCTTGAAATTAAGTATACACGTGACAAAACAACTCTTTTAATTATTTAACATTTAAGATGCCATTGACAAAACAATGAAAATATATGTCACGTCGTAGTGTGTGTTAACACTTTGAATCAATAATAAAATTCAAATTCAATCAGCTCGACTAATACATTTCAATTCACTTTTCTAGTTTTCTTCGTAGTCCATAGGTTTGGTTTGGTCCCTTCAATGAAGGTGATGGATCGGAAATATTTCCGTGGCATAGGCTCCCGTGCATGAGATGGTCCTTTACATTTGCTTATTATCCAAAAATGACTAGTCATTGATAAAAATTGAAATCAAATACCATGGAACCAATATGGAAACCATTTTCCATCGTTTTCCATCTATCACAAGTTACTCTTTAAACAACACTCATCGAAACCCTCTATCTGTTCACCACAAGTACTCTAGGGTTAAGAATATTTTGCCTTCAAAAGTAGAAATTAATGGTGGGTCTTACCTCCTATTTCCATGGTGACAAGTACTTGCTTTCATTTGAGGCTATCACTCTTATTACTTGTGATTCATGACTTCTCAGCTACTTTATAAATGCAAAATTCAGGGATCTCAAAGTATTGGACCAGAGTACATTGGACCCTAGTTCTGGTGGTATATTGATGATATTATCTTCAAAATTGAATTCATGTTCTTTCAAAATTTGTTCAAAAGTGACTACCAAATCTAGCTACCTAGATTTATTTCACAATAATTCTAGGCAGCAGGGGGGACACAACAATTTTTTTGTCAGGTTTTGGGCTTTTTACACTTTCTACCATTTTTATAAAAGATGTTTATTGTTGTGTTTTAAAGAGAATAAGTAAAAGTGTAAAAAATGTCAAACCTGACAAAAAAATGATTGTGTTTCTTGGCTGCCTAGACTTACTTCTTACTACATACATAATGTAGAGTGAGTCTAGAGAGCCATGTTTGGTGGTTAATTTTGATTGTTTTATAATTTTTACATCTTCTCTTTAAAACACAACCACAAACACCATATATAAAAAAGGTAGAAGTGTCAAAAAACCCCAAAAGACCACCAAACATGGCTTCCTAGAATTGGCCTCTTTTGTGCTTTTTTTCGGAATTTTTGACACCTATACATCTTTTATGGACGGTGTTTGTGGTTTTAAAAATAAGTGGGTAAAAAGTGTAAAAACAAAAATCAAAATATACTTAAAAAATGGAATAAGTCTAGGGAGCCACTTTTGAGCCAAGTTTTTTTTTTTTTTTTTACATTTTTACCCCTCTTTAAAACATAACCACAAGAGTAAGTCTAGAAAGCCAGGGCTACCAACCATTTTTTGTTCAAGATTTGGCTTTTTTATACTTTTACCCATTCTCTTTAAAACACAATCACAAACATCATTTATAAAAGGGTAGAAGTGTAAAGAGCCCAAACCCTGATTAAGATAGCTTTGACTGCCTAGAATTATTACAACCACAAATACCCACTACACCAAATTGGCACTTTTGTAACAACTCTAAAAACAGTATCACTTTTGAAGTGTAACAATTCACCTAACAATTTTACACATATTCATAAACAAAATGATACAATAATTGTATCACCATGAATAGTATGGTTATAAAAGTGATACTATTCATGGTGATCCAACTTATTGCATCATTTTTTTTTTGTTACTGTTTTTCATTTTTAGACTAAATTTAGTTTTGACTTAAAATTGTTTGGAATTGTTACAAAAATGTTAATTTAATGTAGTGACCATCTATATAGAAGAAGTAGAAATGTAAAAAAAACTAAAACTTACAGAGTAAAAAAACAATGTAAGCTCCCACTTACCCTTCTTCGTAGCCTCCAATCAATCACTTGCAAAATTCTAAATGGCGAGGAAATGGGGGGTGTGACCGCCTTTCCCCCTCGAGATATGTGCATGTGCCATCGAGCATTTGTGACTCTTCAGAGTTGTACGGAGTTCAAGCATTTTTGGTGGTAAAAAAAAAGTTGGGACTGCAATTGTATGGAGTTCGATATGAATCAATTCTAAAGTAAACCAAATAAAATATAGTGGGAAAATCCCTCTTTTCTTCATTTACATTTTACATGGCTGTGAGGAAAAAAAAATGTACAACAAAATTGCTACAAGAACAACAGACCCAGAAACAAAATCAGAAGATTTTGACAAAAACCTTTTTTGATTTTTTTTATTTTAATCACCCATTTTGTTCATCATCTGATCACAGTAAATGCAACTGTGTGAATCCAAGATCTCAGATGATCCTTCATGTCAATCTCACTACTCATTGAAGGAATTCTCTAATTCATCAATGAGTAGTGCTGCTTATTTCTTCTTCTTCTTCTTGTATCACTTCATCATCTTTTTGCTTTCCCAATCTTAGCAACCCTGGAATGATGGAACTCAACTCAAAGTTTTTATCTTCTTGGGAGAAAACAAACCCTTTAAGCTCTTCGAACTCAAGATCTAATAAGCTCTTGCTGTTCAGGAACCCAACATCTGATGGGTGGGGTGTTGTTTTCCAAAGAGCTGCCTTCAATTTGATTTTTTACCACAAATTTTTTTTTAACTCTCAGCTCTCTCCTAAATACGTGCTAGAGAGCTGGTCCTACTACTTTTCTAGGTCCCCGACTCTAGATTTGTTGATCAAACCTGAGCTAAACTTACTCTAAGTAGAGATGCAGATGTAATGAGAAAGGAAAAAATCTAATTATCGATGGAACAGGAAAGCTGTCGGTAGAAAGCGAGTGATTGTATATTGCAGCTCGTATTTAACTTTTACACACTTGATCTTAATTGATTCAAGAAAAGCGAGATTTGGTGCATGTGAATAGTAGTTGAGCAAATTAAGCCTCACTTCACCAACCCTTGAAGTGTACTCATTCAATATTGGCTAGTTCACTTCAGATGTTCAGCCAAGTCTAGTCCATCTCAAGTTTAAGAAAAGCCCAACTGAGATTAAATTCTGAAGTGTCTTTGAAGGTTTGATTGAGCCACTACACAAAATTAGAGTGGACCACAGGTGGCAATGGGTTCTGTCGTGTCATGATCGGCTTGTGTCAAAATCAACTCATGTGTTAACTTATCAAACACAACAGAAATTCTAAATGGCGAGGAAACCAGTCAAGGGGGAGGGTGTGACGGCTCATTCTTTCTTGAGATGGGTGCTGCATATTTGAGATATGCAAAAGTGCGAATCTTAAGAGGAATGAGTGGTAAAACCCCTCTCCGTCACTAGTTTCCTCGCCCCTTTCCTAGACAATAAGAAAGGTTCCAAACACAAACCCAAACTCTTGTTTAGTAGTTGTGTAAATAATGTCAAATTCAAACCCACCCATCTTTGAGCCGTGTTTGGGTTGACTCACCTTGACATGTTTGGTCACCATTACCACCTTTTAGAGAACCGTTCTAACTATGCCAAAGCTATTTTCTAAAGATTGTACACATTACAAGTGCAAGTTTGGCATGATTTTATTTCTATGACGGTCCATAACTATGCTAAAATAATATAGTTACCAAAAAACATGAAATAATCAACATGTTGGTCTCGTGTCAACATTGTCAATACTTCAAACTCAAACCCACCCCCACAAATTTGATGGGTCGTGTAGTGTCAACCCGATTATTAACCATGTCATACTTTTTAAAATCCAAACCCGCTAAGGTGTAAGTCGTGTCGGGTCACTAATTACCACTATTAGATTGGACTCCTAAAAAAACTTACCCCAAGTTGCACTAAGTTTTTTGGGTCCAAGGTTTTCCCGCATAAAATTAGAATAAGGGCCTTAGGGGGGAAATGGGAAATTTCTTTTACGCCCACTGTTCAGTTCCCTCATTCGATTCGACTTCATGAAGAACATATATTATCTCAGGAGTCTCATTCTCTATCTCTTTAACTGTCTCTCCCCGATTCCTGGTCTGTTTAGAAAGTATTCTACTTCATACCTCAGATTTTTGCAATCGTTGGTGTTGTGGCGCCCTCCTTGTGGTACGCACAGTACTTGTCGATGACCCGCTTGGCAAGGTCTTCGCATGTTTTCGGGTGTCACTTCAATTCCTTCCAATTTTTCATTTATTTGAGTACGTCCGACAAGTTAGCGTTCAGGGGAGTCATTGCTCTGGATCCAACGTAGTTGCACGATTTTTCCGGCATGAACCGACCAGGGTCCAGTCTGTTGTCAATTCGCTTCCTTTTGCTTTGTTCCTCATCCTCACGTCTCTTTCCCTCTTTCTTGTCCTTAGAAGCGGAGGGCTTCCTGTGGCCTTCGGTCTCCCTATTGGCAGTCCTTGACTCATCTAGGGTGATGTGTCTCTGGACTCTCTTATGGAGTTCTTCCATGTCTAGATGGGGCTCCAAGGTGAGGTCCTTGAAGAGTTTTCCCTCTCTGAGGCACGTAGTGAATGTCGTCACAGCTGTGTCGTCGCTGCACCTGTCGATGAGGGTCAACTCGTTGTTGAAGCGTGTGACATACTCTCGGAGTGTCTCGCCGGACTTCTGCCTTAGAGAGAGTATGTAGTGCGGACCTTTACTGAAGAGTTGGCTTCCGACGAAACGTGTGAAGAACTCCTTTACCAATGTTTTGAAGGAGTCGATTGATTTTAGTGAAAGGCTGTGGAACCACGTAAATGCAGGGCCTTTGAGACTGGTGGGAAAGGTTCAGCACATGACGGACTCGAATCCTTCTTTGAGGCCATTACGTGATAGTAATGGCGCAGATGATCGAAATAATTGGTGGTCCCGTCATAGGAGTCAAGCTTCGGAAGAGTGAACTTCCTTGGAAGGGCCTCGTTCATGATTTGATCCACAAATGGTGGGACAAAGAAGCGGTACAATACGTTCGGATCGTGCCCCCTTTGCTGAGGGGGTTCCCAGGGCCGAGCCTCTCTGTCCTGGCATTGAACTCAGTGTTAGTCGCGCAGCCTCCTTTAATCCAATAAGAACTGGCAGGTGTTTGGCTTTCTTACACTTGCTCCCTATCATCTGTTGGAGGCGGAGGTTCATGTTGCTCCTGGTCTCTATTAATAACTAGTGGATTCTGTCACGTGAGAGCCTCCACCGCTTTGGCGATCCAGTGTATTTGGGTTGCCAGCGTATCGACTCTGGGATCTGTCACTGCTACCATTGGTACGGGAGCATGAGTTGGCTACGCGTGAAGGATAGGAGCTGCTGAAGGAGGCGGTATAGGGACGACTAGAATGTTCGACGTGTTCTCTGATTCTCCATTGTTACGTGACATGGTGGTCACCATTTCTCTGTGTTTTGGTAGGAGACAACACTTAATGTAAAGTTAAGAACTATGTCGTCCCCACGAACTACGCCAAACTGATGCAATTGTTTTTCGTTCCTTGCTCCAACTTGGTTTCTAATGATTTAAGTTCCAACTTGGCCAAACCGATTGGTTTGATTTAAGTTCGGTTTGATTCTTTCGGTTTAAAAAATTCAAAACCGAAGTGATCGGTTCGGTCTTCAATTTCTATGTGATTTTAACCGACAAAACTGAACCGACTGAATATATGTAATAAATAATATATATTTTATATATAAATAATATAATATATTAAAATAGCCGGTTGGTACGGTTTTTAGTCGGTTTGCATAAATTAGAATCTGTTCGATTTCAATTGGGTTTTGTTAATGGTCGATTCGATTTCGGTTTGAAATTTTTGAAACCGGTCAAAGTCGATTCAGTTCACAGTTTAGGTGAAAAACCTTACCGTCAGTTCAGTTTTCAACTGTACTCAAGATACACATAAATATTTTAAAAATTTTAATCATTCTTTCAAGATCACGTAACATCACTTCGGTTATATAATATGATTGTAAAAATCTGATTTCCTAAATTTCTAAGCAAAAGATGATCAAGTTAATCATATAAACTTCAGTGTTTCTTTACAGTTTTTCATATTGGTAACTATTTGTTTTATGATTTTTTATTTTTATGAATGACCACTTGACATTAAAAAAAAAAAAAAAAAACCCTACACTTTGCATGGACAAGCCAAAAGCATGTTCAAAGACCAAATCTAACCTCAGAGTCTAAGCTTGTAGGTCATATTTATGTTAAAGAAATCAAGAAGAGATCAAAGTTTAAGACTGATGAGATATAGTTTCCATTATGTGTTTAGCAAATTGTTTATTTAGCATGAGTCTGTGTCTTATTCGTAAATGTGCGGGAATGCGGACAGTAAAAGATTTTAGACCTATCAGTATTTTGAATGGGACCTATAAAATCATTGTCAAGGTGTTGGCTAACAGATTGAAAATAATTCTTCATTCAGTCATTTCTCATTTTCAAAGTGCAGCAGTCAGTGGATGACAGGTGGTTGATAGTCCTTTGATTGCCAATGAAATTATTGATTCTAGTGTTCCAGGGCTCGTTATCAAATTAGATTTCTCCAAAGCCTTTGACAACGTCTCTTGGAGATACTTGAATTGGTAATGACTCGCATGGGGTTTGACTCCAAATGGATTCATTAGCTTCACACTTGCAGATCTACAGCTAATTTCTCTCTGAAAATTAATGGTCAGGTGCACGGATTTTGCAATAGCTCGAAAGGCTTGCACCAAGGCGATCCCCTGTCTCCTCTTCTTTTTACTATAACAGCAGAAGGTTTAACTCAAATGATTCTTAAAGCGGTTGATGCTGGCCTAGTGAGAGGGTTTTCTGTCGCGGAGGGTAGGCCGCCTATTTCTATTCTCCAGTATGCGGATGATATTATCCTCTTTTGTGATGCTTTCGCTTCTCAGGTTCTTGCTCTTAAAAGAATTATGCTTTGATTTGAAGTTATTTCAGGTCTGAAAATCAACTTTCACAAATCAAGGGTGTTGCCTATTGAAGATGTCTCTCATCTGCACCAGTTGGCGGGTTTATTGGGTTGTTTAGCAGGTCATCTTCTAGTTAAGTACTTGGGCATGCCTTTGGGAGCTAGTTTCAAAAGTAAAGTTGTGTGGGATGAGACGATCGAAATGATGGAATCGAAACTAGCGTCTTGGAAACGCAAATTTTTCTCTAAAGCAGGCAGACTAGCTCTTGTACAATCCACATTAGCTTCTATCCCGGGTGTTCATTCTGTCTCTTATAAAGGTTCCATGTTCAATAGTAGCCAAGATGGAACAGATCATGCGCGATTTTCTTTGGGGTTCTACTCATAACTCTAGAAAGATGCATTTAGTGGGCTGGGAGAAAATTTGTTGCCCTAAATCTCGAGGTCGTTTAGGCATTCGTCAGGTGCTCACTTTCAATATTGCATTACTTTCTAAGTGGCTTTGGCGATTTGCAGAAGAAAATGATAATTTATGGAGATCTCTCATTATGGACAAATATGGGCCCAATAGATGGGTTTGGGAAAAGAGAACTAAGTACACTTCCTACGGATGCTCTTTGTGAAAGTCCATTTCCCGGTGCGCAAGTGACTTCTACCCTCACACATCTCTCCAATGTGGAAAATGGTGATCTCACCAAAAAACTTTTAAGAATGAGGAAATTTTTTATGGAAAGTGTTTGTATATATTTCAGCAATGATGATAAGATTATTGACCATTTGTTTTTTCATTGTCGATTCCTAACTCTATTTAGAGTATTTTTCTTGTAGAATTTGAGGTAAGTATTGTGTTTCATGACTTCATTTTGGACTGGTTAAATTGGTGATCTCATACCAATTCCCCTCGTCTCACGGAATAGTTGTGGCATAAGGTTCCCATGTGGTTATGTGGTGTGTTTGGAGTGAGAAAAATATGAAGGTTTTTTTTGTGGCTTAATAGATCAAAACACGTCATTTATTTGAATATTAGGGAATTATTGTGGAGAATGGACAATGCATGTAATATTTTGTAGGGATGTATTTTTTGACATGTTAATGATATCATGGTTGTCCTTGCTTTAGGATTGCACTTTATGTAATTTTCTTTCCTTCATTTTTTCAATAATAATCTTCGTGTTTTACTGAAAAAATAAAAATTAAACTAGTAATCTGTAAAAGTAAATTAATCGTAATTTGCATCTCACATCAATGATGTTCTGTAGCAACCACTGTTGTTAGTGTCATAGTTAAGGAGATGTTTTTGCCTTGAACGTATCACATGAAGTCAATAAACTAGTCAATGGTCCCCTGTTTAATATTTGAATTTAAGGGCCAACTCAATTCAAGTTGGTTGGTCTGGATGTGATCTCATATTTCCCTCTCATTAGTTGTTGATTGAAGTTTGACATTTCACTCATACTCGGTTGTATGGTAGTATTCGGTGGCGAATGTATTATAGACTGCTTTAAGATTAAGTATGCACGTAATGAAACAACTCTTTTAGTTATTTAAAATTTAGGATGCAACACAAAACAATGAAAATAATGCAATAAAAACTCGTGTCTATATTTTTTTCAAACCAATAGGTACACATTTCCATTGGAATGTGTTTTTTAATAACAAAAATTCTAGGGGTCGAGGAGGGAGCGAGGGGTGGGTGTAACCACCCATTACCCTCGAGATAAATGCATCTACCTCAAAATGCATGCAAATGCTTATCTCGAGGGGATGGGTGATTACACCCTTTCCCTCGCTCTCTATAAGGTCTCTTCTAATAAATATGGAACAGTCACTTCAATATTTGTCATATCGCAGTGTGTGTTAACACTTTGAATCAATAATGAAATTCATATTCAACCAATTCGACTAATACATTTCAGTTCACTTTTCTTAGTAGTCACGTTTACATATGAAAACGTTTGGTTTATGAAAACTAAAGAACACCCATGACTTTATATGTTTGGTTATTTTCAAGAAATTATAATTCAAATTAGTGTTTTATAAACCGTTTGGCTTAGGGATTGTTTGTTCACATGTCTAGTTCAGACATTTTATCTGAAAATTCAAAAAATTAGTTGTTATTGCTGGAATGAGGTGTTTGGTGAGATATCTAATTAGACAGTCACGTTTACATATGAATAGAAATTTATTTATCTCTTTATACAATCTGGTTAGAGATTTACGTCTAGTTAGAGGTTAGACGTCTAACTTAAACAAACACCTTAGTTTCGAATATCATCAACTGTTATTGGTCTGGTTTATATGGTAGAAAAACCAAACAATATAGTTTCATTCTTCTAAACCAAACCAAACCTTATACATCCCTTATTGCACATTTAGAATGGATATATGATGCTAATTTACACTACACTAAATTGTCATTTTTGTAACAACTTTCAAAATAATATCAGTTTTCAGCGATAACAGTCCATCAAACAATTTTATACATTTTCACAAAAAAAAGAGTGATGAAATAATTGTATCACCATAAATAGTATGATGCTACAAGTGATTTAATTTATTATATCATTTTTTTCATTTTTTTGACTGAATTTAGTTTTGACTTAAAATTATTTATGTTTTAGCTGTATGAGATGAAAGTCTTATATATGGTTTTCAAAAGGGGAGTTTCCTTTTGATGGACTATTCCAACTAAAAATTGATATTGTTTTGGAGATTGTTACAGACGTGTTATCATGGTCTGAAATTTTCAGCTGACACTGACAACATGTTGACAGGTTTTAGGGCTTACAATGATGCCTACTTGGCAAGTTGGCATCCTCAACCTACTCATATTTTCTCTCATCGTCTTTGATTTTGTCATGCTTGTCCTTGCCACGCACAAGTTGTTGTCAGTCTACATACTTGGGTCCTTCTTCCATTTATCAGACCTTAGCCCACATCATCAAAACAGGCAAACGTTTTTTAAATCAATTTTGTGACCTAAAAATGGTGTTGAGAAATGTCCCTTACATATGACCATTGAGTGTACAAACTAAACAAGTGAATATGGCAGAAGTTCAAGTCAAAATCATGGGTTGTTATAACTCTTTATAAGAGACTTTTAGGCAAGCAACTTTTTGTACGAAGACCGGATCCGGAGAGCTGGATTCGGAAACCTTTCACTGGTAGTATTAACTATTAAGAGACTTTTAGCTATGCACACTAACTGGACATGTACATTTGTAGGTTGAGAACTCAATACTGAGGCTCACCAACTTGCTTCTGACATTGATCTAAAATTGTGTAGTCGTTCTTATCGATATAGTAACTTATAGGCTCTACCAAAAAAAAAAAACTTCGTTATAAGAGTGACCCCAACAACCGAAGATGCATACAAGTTATATTCGTTATAAGAATGCTATATTG
The DNA here is from genome assembly GCA_003290165.1 of Berberis thunbergii. Classification (NCBI taxonomy): domain Eukaryota; kingdom Viridiplantae; phylum Streptophyta; class Magnoliopsida; order Ranunculales; family Berberidaceae; genus Berberis; species Berberis thunbergii. Next base: position 23,688 of record QNQO01003243.1, on the reverse strand, counting down.
AAGAGGTAGAAGTGTAAAGAGTCTAAACTCTCCTCTTTCTCCTAAACATGTGCTAGAGAGCGGTCCTGGTACTAACCTAATGATAGGTCCCTGGCTCTCTAAATTTATTGATCAATCCTGACTGGCTAAACTTACTCCCGGGTAGAGATGCAATGTAATGAGAAAGATGAATCGATGGATCAGGAAAGCTGTCGGCAGAACGCGAGTGATTGTATATTGCAGCTCGTATTGGACTTCACCAACCCTTGAAGTGTACTCATTCAATATTGGCTAGTTCAGATGTTCAGCCAAGTCTAGTCCATCTCAAGTTTAAGAAAAGCCCAACTGAGATTAAATTCTGACGTGTGTTTGAGGGTTTGATTGAGGCACCACACAAAGTTAGAGTGGATCAGGAGTGGCAATGGGTTTTGTCGGGTCATAATCGACTCGTGTCAAAATCAACTCACGTGTTAACTTATCAAACACAAACCCCACCTGTTTAGTAATCGGATAAATAATGTCAAATCCAAACCCACCCGTCTCTAAGTTGCATTTGGGTTGACTTGCTTTGACATGTTTGATCACCATTACCACCTTTAAGAGAACGATTTTATCTGTGTCAAAGCTATTTTCTAAAGATTCGCTACACCATATTGGCATTTTTATAACAACCACCAAAATAGTATCACTTTTTAAGTGTAACAATTTACCTAACAACTTTACACATTTTCACAAACAAAATGATACAATAATAGTATCACCATGAAGAGTATGGTTATAAAAGTGATACTATTCATGGTGATCCAACTTATTGTATCATTTATTTTGTGTTACTGTTTTTCATTTTTTTGACTAAATTTAGTTTTGATTTGAAATTGTTTGGTGGATTGTAACATCTCAAAAGTGATACTGTTTTTAGAGTTGTTACAAATGTGCCAATTTGGTGTAGTGATTGTACACATTACAAGTGCCAGTTTGGCATAATTTTATTTTAATGACGATCCATAATTATGCCAAAATAATATAGTTACCAAAAAACATATATATGCTTATTAATTATATAGTAACTATGAAACAACAAACATGTTGGTCCCGTGTCAACCGTGTCAATGCCTCAAACCCAAAACCATCCCCACAAATTTGATGAGTCGTGTAGTGTCAACCCGTTTATTAATTGTGTCATACTTTTTCAAATCCAAACTCGCTAAGTTGTCGGTCGGGTCGTGTCGGGTCACTAATTGCCACCATTAGATTGGACTCCTAAAAACATTAGCCCAAGTTGCACTAAGATTTTTTGGGTCAAACGTTTTCACGCATAAAATTAGGATAAGGGCCTAAGGGGGAAAATAGGAAATATCTTTTACGCCCACTGTTCGGTTCCCTCATTCAATTCGACTTCATGAAGAACATATATTATCTCACGAATCTCCTTCTCTATCTCTCCCCGATTCCTGGTCTGTTTTGATTGTTTCTTAGACTTCAGAAAGTATTTTAATTTGCCTTGCGGATCCAGTACTCTACTTCATACCTCAGATTTTTGCAGTCATTGATATTGTGGCAGCATTCCTTGTGGTACGCACAGTACTAGTCGTTGTCTCGCTTGGCAAGGTCTCTGCATGTCTTCGGGGCCACTTCAATTTTTCACTAATTTTCATTTATTTGAGTACGTCCAACAGGTTAGCGTTCAGGGGAGTCACTGCTATGGATCCAACGTAGTTGCATGATTTCTCCGGCATGAACCGACCGGGGTCCATTCTATTGTCGTTGCGCTTCCTTTTGTTTCGTTCTTCATCCTCACGTCTCTTTTCCTCTTTCTTGTCCCTACAAGAGGAGGGTTTCATGTCACCTTCGGCCTCCCTCTTGGCAGTCCTTGACTCATCTAGGGTAATGTGTCTCTGGACGCTTTTGAGGAGTTCTTCCATGTCTAGATGGGGTTTCAAGGTGAGGTTCTTAAAGAGTTTTCCCTCTCTGAGGCACGCAGTGAATGCCGTCACAACTGTGTCGTCGCTGCACCTGTCAATAGGGGTCAACTCGTTGTTGAAGCGTGTGACATACTCTCGGAGCATCTCGTTGGACCTCTGCCTTAGAGAGAGTATGTAGTGCGGGCCTTCACTGAAGCGTTGGCTTCCGACGAAACATGTCAGGAACTAATTTACCAATGTTTTGAAGGAGTCGATTGATTTCCGCGAAAGGATGTGGAACCACGTCAATGCAGGGCCTTTGAGACTGGTGGGAAAGTTTCAGCACATGACGGACTCGGATCCGTCTTTGAGGCCATTATGTGGCAGTAATGGCGCAGATGATCGAAAGAATCGGTGGTTTCATCATAAGAGTCGAGCTTTGAAGGAGTGAACTTCCTCGGAAGGGTCTCGTTCATGATTCGATCCACAAATGGTGGGACAAATAAGCAATACAATACGTTCGGATCGTGCGCCCCTCTGCAGAAGGGATTCCCAGGGCTGAGCCTCTCTATCCTGGCATTGAACTCAGTGTTAGTTGTGCAGCCTCCTTTAGTCCAATAGGAACTGGCCGTTGTTTGGCTTTTCGTACTTGCTCCCTATCATCTGTTGGAGGCAGAGGTCCGTGCTTTTCCTGGTCTCCATTAATAGCTCGTAGATTCTGTCACGTGAGAGCCTCCACCTCTTTGACGATCCATTGTATTTGGGTTGCCAGCGTATCGACTCTAGGATCTGTCGATACTACCGTTGGTACGGGAGAGTGAGTTGGCTACGTGTGCAGGATAGGAGCTGCTGAAGGAGGCAGTATAGAGACAGCCGGAACGTTCGATTTGTCCCCTGGTTTTCTATTGTTACTTGACCCGGTGGTCACAATTTCTCTGTGTTTTGGTAGAAGACAACGCTTACTGTAAAGTTAAGAACTATGTCGTCCCCACGGACGACGCCAAACTGTTCCAGTCATTTTTCGCTCCCTGGTCCGACCTAGTTTCTACAGACCTGTTGACATGCACAAGTAGCACACGTGAGCCACATACCACCGTGAGGTGGCCGATGACACTCTGATGCTAAAGTCATATAGAGATCCGAGGAAGGTGTAATATTGTACAGGAAATTTGTAGCATAACTTAGCTTACTAACCTAATGTCTTATTTATAGTGCAATGAATAATCGTTTAACCAAGCCATCGTAGGCATAGTTTAAGACTGATGAGATATAGCTTCCATTATGTGTTTAGCAAATTGTTTTATTTAGCATGAGTTTGTGTCTAGGTGAAACATCTTCTTCCAATGATTATTTTCTTTTGTTGGTGGGTTTTGCAATGAAGGATTACGATAAAAAAGCTTTTAAGGAAGAGGGAAATTTTTATGGAAAGCGTTTATATACTTTGCAACAAGAATGATGAGACTATTTATCATTTGCTTCTTCATTGTCGATTCTCTAGGTTTATTTGGAGTATTTTTCTTGCAGAATTCAAGGCAAGTATTATGTTCCATGGCTCCATTTTGGACAGGTTAAATTGGCGATCTCATACCAATTCCCCTCGTCTCACGGAATAGTTGTGGCGTAAGGTTCCCATGTGGTTATTTGGTGTGTTTGGAATGAGAAAAATATGAAGGTTTTTTGGGGACTTAATAGATCAAAACACGTCATTTCTTTGGATATTCGGGAATTCTTGTGGAGAATGGGCAATGCATGTAATATTTTTTAGGGATGTGTTTTTTGGCATGTTCCTGGTATCATGGTACTAGTAATCTGTAAAAGTAAATTAATCGTAATTTGCATCTCACATCAATGATGTACTGTAGCAACCACTGTAATTAGTGTCATAGTTAAGGAGATGTTTTGCCATTAACATATCACTGAAATCAATAAACTAGTCAATGGTCCTTTGTTTAATTTTGAATTAAAGGATCAACTCAATTCAAGGTGGTTGGTCTGGATGCGATCACATATTTCCCTCTCATTAGTTGTTGATTAAAGTTTGACATTTCACTCATACTAAGTTGTATGGTAGAACTTAGTGGTGAATGTGTAATGTAGTATAGACTGCCTTGAGATTAAGTATGCACGTAACAAAACAACTTGCTTAGTTATTTAAAATTTAATATGCGATTGACAAAACAATGAAAATATACGTCACGTCGCAGTGTGTTAACACTTTGAATCAATACTGAAATTCATACTCAACCAACTCGACTAATACATTTCGGTTCACTTTTCTTCGTAGTCCATAGGTTTGGTTTGGTTTGGTTTATGAAAAGTAAAGAGCACCCATGACTTTATATGTTTGGTTATTTTCAAGAAATTATAATTCAAATTAGTGTTTTATAAATCGTTTGGCTTAGGGGTTGTTTGTTCACATGTCTGGTTCAGACATTTTATCTGAAAATTCAAAAAATTTGTTGTTATTGCTCGAATGAGGTGTTTGGTGAGATGTCTAATTAGACAGACACGTTTACATATGAATAGAAATTTATTTATCTCTTTATACAATTTAGTTAGAGATTTACATCTAATTAGAGGTTAGACGTCTAACTTAAACAAACACCTTAGTTTCGGATATCATCAACTGTTATTGGTCTGGTTTGTATGGTAGAAAAACCAAACAATATAGTTTCATTCTTCTAAACCAAACCAAACCTTATACATCCCTTATTGCACATTTAGAATGGATATATGATGCTAATTTACACTACACTAAATTGTTATTTTTGTAACAACTTTAAAAACAATATCAGTTTTCAGCGGTAATAGTCCATCAAACAATTTTATACATTTTCACAAAAAAAAGAGTGATGAAATAATTGTATCACCATAAAATAGTATGATGCTACAAGTGATCTAATTTATTGTATCATTTTTTTCATTTTTTTTGACTGAATTAGTTTTGACTTAAAGTTGTTTTCTCTTTTAGCTATACGAGATGAAAGTCTTTATATACGGTTCTTAAAAGGGGAATTTCCTTTTGATGACCATTCCAACTAAAAATTAATATTGTTTTGAAGATTGTTACAAAAAATGTCATTTTAATATAATGTTGTCATGGTCTGAAATTTCCAACTGACACTCACAATATGTTGGCAGGTTTTAAGGCTTACAATGATGCCTCCTTGGCAAGTTGGCATCCTCAACCTACTCATATTTTCTCGAGCTTTGCTACAGAGCGAGGGAGGGAGCGAGGGAAAAGGGGCGAGGGATGAGTGGTAACCACCATCTGCCTCGAGATAAGCGCATCGAATTGGAGATGCGCGATGATGCTTATCTCGGGGCGGATGAGTGGCTACCACCCCATCCCTCGCTCCCTCCCTCGTTCCCTCCCTCGACCCCTAGAATTTTTCTATTTCTCTCATCGTCTTTGATTTTGTCATGCTTGTCCTTGCCATGCATAAGTTGTTGTCAGTCTACATACTTGGGTCCTTCTTCCATTTATCACACCTTAGCCCAGATCATCAAAACAGGCAAACGTTTTTTACATCAATTTTGTGACCTAAAAATGGTGTTGAGAAATGTCGTTTACATATGACCATTGAGTCTACAAACTAAACAAGTGAATATGGCAGAAGTTCAAGCAGCTTTTTGTACGAAGACCGGATCCGGAGAGCTGGATTCGGAAACCTTTTACTGGTAGTCTTAACTATTAAGAAACTTTAGCTATGCACACTAACTATTTAAATGGCCACAAGTATTTGCTTTCATATAAGGTTATCACTCTTATTTTTAGCCTCTTATTACTTGTGATTCATGACTTCTCAGCTACTTGTACAAATGCAAAATTCATGGATCTGAAAGTATTGGACCAGATTACATTGGACCATAGTTGTGGTGATATATTTTTCTTTAAGTCTAGCTAATCATGTTCGCTAGTCTTTTCTTTTAGTGTTTTTACATTTTTATTCATTATCTTTAAAACACAATCACAAATACTATCTATAGAAATAGTAGAAACGTAAAAAAAACCTTAAAAAATACTAACAAACATGGCTGGCTAGAATTATTGTTTTCCTCTACATATATCGTGTTATTAAGATCACAACTAATTAACCAAACACCACTCACTTAAAGTCTACCAACATATAATAATATGAATTATGAATTATGTAAGTTCACCTTAAGGGAATTTTTTAATAGCCGATGATCTCACAAGTCACAAGGGGTGGGCTGGTGCCGAGGGGTTAAAGAGCACAGTAATGGGCTTCTTCGTTCAAAACTTGGATTGAAACATGAAGTTTCCGACCACCACCAAGCAAATGTTGGCAGGAAATTAAATGAGACTCCCAGATGCAGAACAAATATTTACATATTTCACAGACTTACAGCCACTGGAAGTTGCTTTCAGTATTGATGATATTATCTTCGAAATTGAATTCATGTTCTTTTCCATGGTTCCATGATGGACCAGAGCTCTGTGACAATGGTGAACTTGTGGACCTGGATTTGAATCCAAAGACTGTAAGATTTATTACTTGAAATGTAGATATCCAATCATTCTCATAGGCCCAGCCTGGTTAGGTCAGGAAATCAATTCAAGCACATAAGACATATTTCAAAAAGGAAAAAAAATGTTACGACTTGTCTTCGAAAGCGCCCACATAACTAAATGTCAATTAGATTTATTGTGGTCATTTTCCAGGTTTTGCATTGACGTTGACCAATTCTGAAGACTTTTGAACTAATCAATCAAGGTCGTGTGATCTTATTCAAAAAATATAGAGAGCCAGGCCCGCGTCAACCTAACCCAATACTATCCATCATCGTAAAGATGTTGGAAATGGCCCAATCTCTAGGATGATAGATGGTACTGGACTGGCCTGGCGCGGGCCTAACTCTCTAGAAAAATTGGATTTTAATGTATTGAAGGCGACGACTTTTTGACACCACTGTTTTTGCTGAAGAATACCATTAACATTTTTGGATGTGCTAAAGGAGAAGAAGAAGAAAAAAAAAAAAAAAAAACCAATATACCAAATGTAGAGTGAGTCTAGGGAGCCATGTTTGGTGACAACTTTTGATTGTTTTATAATTTTTACCCATTCTCTTTAAAACACAACCATAAACACCATCCATAAAATAGGTAGAAGTGTCAAAAAATCCCAAAGTGACTACTAAACACGGCTCCCTAGAATTGTTGCATAACGTATACAATAATTTTAGGAGCCTTGTTTAGGGGTCTCTTTTGTGTTTTTTTCGGATTTTTTGACACTTCTATCTCTTTTATGGACGGTGTTTGTGGTTGTGTTTTAAAAAAATGGGTAAAAAGTAGGGTTGGGCATGTCCGATTAATCGACTCGATTTGTCAAAATCGAGGACTGGACCGAGGTTTCAAAATTTGGATTTCTTGGACCGAGATCGATTAACCGAGGTCTCGAGTAACCGATAAATTGGGTCGGTCTGAGGCAGTTATCGGGCTTGGGTGGTGGTCAGGAAGTGAGACAAAGATGTGGAGAGAGGAGGGATTCAACCGTTGGAAGAGCGGTGAGAAATAGAGAGGGGAAGAGAAAGGGAGACGGGGGTGGTGAGTTTGAAGCCCAGTTTGAAACGGAAAATAACCCGATTGTGGAAGAGAGATTTCTTGTAGTTCGAAGTCTTTCTCCGATGAATTTCACTGAGTAAAGCCATCTCTGAGTGTTCATGAGTATGTGAAGAAGAAAAGACCCAGAAAGGTAAAAGCCAAATTTCATTTCTAAATCTCAATATATTTTGGCATAGGTGGGATCGCAATTATATAAATGACATAATTGAATTTGAAATAAATTTTTATTATTTTAATGAAAGTGACATTGATTTTAACTCTCTGACAAAATTGAATTTGAAACAATTTTTTATTATTTTTGTGAAAATAACATTGAGACTTTTTAAATTATTTTATTTTGTCTTGCAAGTATCAATTACTTTTGACTTTTTCTTATCAAAACATTTGAAAATCTATAAAATTTTTAATTTTTAAAAATAGTCAGGCTGAGCCAAGTACCTGCGGATTCTAAAAAAGATAATCTATGACCGGACTAATAAATTCAGGTTGGGTTTTTGGATTGAATATGAAAATATCAATTTAAAAACTGGATTAGACCAGACCAGTCGGTTCGATTCCCAGGCCCAATCGAATTTTCGATCTCAGATGGCCAACCCTAGTAAAAAGTGCAAAAAAAATCAAAAGAGAGAGTAAGTTTTGGGCCAAGTTTTTTTTTTTTTTTTTTTTTTAAACACAATTACAATAGTAAGTCTAGGCAGTCAGGACTACCAACCATTATTTGTTAAGTTTAGACTTTACCTTTTACTCATTCTCTTTAAAACAAAATTAGAAACATCATTTATAAAAGGGGTATATGTATAAAGAGCCTAAACTCTTATTTCTCTCCTAAACACGTGCTAGAGAGCGGTCCTGGTGCTAACCTAACGCTAGGTCCCCGGCTCTCTAAATTTATTGATCAAACCCGGGTAGAGATGCAATGTAATGAGAAAGATGAATCGATGGATCAGGAAAGCTGTCGGCAGAAAGCGAGTGATTGTACATTGCAGCTCGTATGGGACATTTAAACACTCGATCTTAATTGATTTAAGAAAGCGAGATTTGGTGCATGTGAATAGTAGTTGAGCAAATTAAGCCTCACTTCACCAACCCTTGAAGTGTACTCATTCAATATTGGCTAGTTCAGATGTCCAGCCAAGTCTAGTCCATCTCATGTTTAAGAAAAACCCAACTGAGATTAAATTCTGACGTGTGTTTGAGGGTTTGATTGAGGCACCACACAAAGTTAGAGTGGATCAGGAGTGGCAATGGGTTTTGTCGGGTCATAATCGACTCGTGTCAAAATCAACTCACGTGTTAACTTATCAAGCACAAACCCTACCTGTTTAGTAATCAGATAAATAATGTCAAATCCAAACCCACCCGTCTCTGAGTTGCATTTGGGTTGACTTGCTTTGACATGTTTGATCACCATTACCATCTTTAAAAGAACGATTCTAACTGTCTCAAAGCTATTTTCTGAAGATTATACACATTACAAGTGCAAGTTTGGCATAATTTTATTTTAATGACGATTCATAACTATGCTAAAATAATATAGTTACCAAAAAACATAGATATGCTTATTAATTATATAGTAACTATGAAATAACAAACATGTTGGTCTCGTGTCATCCGTGTCAATACCTCAAACCCAAAACCATCCCCGCAAATTTGATGGGTCGTGTAGTGTCAACCCGTTTATTAATTGTGTCATACTTTTTCAAATCCAAACCCGCTAAGGTGTGAGTCGTGTCGGGTCACTAATTGCCACCATTAGATTGGACTCCTAAAAACATTAGCCCAAGTTGCACTAAGTTTTTTGGGTCCAAGGTTTTCACGCATAAAATTAGAATAAGGGCCCAAGGGGGGAAATGGGAAAAATCTTTACGCCCACTATTCGGTTCCCTCATTCGGTTCGACTTCATGAAAAACATATTTTATATCAGGAATCTCCTTCTCTATATCTTTATCTGTCTCTCCCCGATTCCTAGTTTGTTCTGATTGTTTTTTAGACTTCAGAAAGTATTTTAATTTGCCTTGCGGATCCAATACTCTACTTCATACCTCAGATTTTTGAAATCGTTGATATTTTGGCCGCCCTCCTTGTGGTACGCACAGTACTTGTCGTTGTCCCGCTTGGCAAGGTCTCCGCATGTCTTCGGGGACCACTTCAATTCCTCACAATTTTTCATTTATTTAAGTACTTCCAATAGGTTAGCGTTCAGGGGAGTCACTGCTCTGGATCCAACCTAGTTGCACGATTTCTCCGGCATGAACCGACCAAGGTCCAGTCTATTGTCGTTGCACTTCTTTTTGCTTCGTTTCTCATCCTCACATCTCTTTCCCACTTTCTTGTCCCTAGAAGAGGGGGGCTTCCTGTCACCTTCGGTCTCCTTCTTGGCGGTCCTTGACTCATCTAGGGTAATGTGTCTCTGGGCGCTCATGAGGAGTTATTCCATGTCTAGATGGGGCTCCAAGGTCAGGTCCTTGAAGAGTTTTCCCTCTTTGAGGCACGAAGTGAACGCCGTCACAGCTGTGTCGTCGTTGCACCTGTCGATGAGGGTCAACTCGTTGTTGAAGCTTGTGACATACTCTTGGAGCGTATTGTCGGACCTCTGCTTTAGAGAGAGTATGTAGTGCGGGCTTTTACTGAAGCGTTGGCTTCCGACGAAACATGTCAAGAACTCTTTTACCAATGTTTTGAAAGAGTCGACTGATTTTCATGAAAGGATGTGGAACCACGTCAATGCAGGGCCTTTGAGACTGGTGGGAAAGGTTCGGCACATGACGGACTCAGATTCGTCTTTGAGGCCATCATGTGGTAGTAATAACGCGAATGATCGAAAGAATCAGTGGTTCCGTCATAAGAGTCGAGCTTTGAAGGAGTGAACTTCCTCAGAAGAGTCTCGTTCATGATTCGATCCACAAATGGTGGGACAAATAAGAGGTACAATACGTTTGGATCGTGCACCCCTCTGCGGAAGGGGTTCCCAGGACCGAGCCTCTCTGTCCTGGCATTGAACTCAGTGTTAGCCGTGCAACCTCCTTTAGTCCAATAAGAGCTGGCAGTTGTTTGGCTTTTCGTGCTTGCTCCCTATCATCTGTTGGAGAGGGAGGTCCGTGCTTTTCCTGGTCTCCATTAATAGCTGGTATATTTTTTCACATGAGAGCTTCCACCTCTTTGACGATCCGCTGTATTTGGGTTGCTAGCGTATCGACTCTAGGATCTGTCGCTGCTGCCGTTGGTACGGGAGTGTGACTTGGCTACGTGTGCAGGATATGAGTTGCTGAAGGAGGCGGTATAGAGACAACCGGAACGTTTGATTTGTCCCTTGGTTTTCCATTGTTACGTGAGCTGGTGGTCACAATTTCTCTGTGTTTTGGTAGGAGACAACGCTTAGTGTAAAGTTAAGAACTATGTCGTCCCCACGGACGATGCCAAACTGATCCAGCTGTTTTTCGCTCCCTTCTCCGACCTGGTTTCTACTAACCTGTTGACATGCACAAGTAGCACACGTGAGCTACATACTACCGTGAGGTGGCCGATGACACTCCGATGCTAAAGTAAGATAGAGATCCGAGGAAGGTGTAATATTGTAACAGAAAATTTATAGCGTAACTTAACTTACTAATCTTATGTCTTATTTATAGTGCAATGAATAATTGTTTAACCAGGTCATCGTAGGCATAGTTAAAGACTGATGAGATATAGCTTTCATTGTGTGTTTAACAAATTGTTTTATTTAGCATGAGTTTGTGTCTAAGTGAAACATCTTCTTCCAATGATCATTTTCTTTTGTTGGTGGGTCTTGCAATGAAGGATTCTGACAAAAAAGCTTCGAAGGAAGAGGGAAATTTTTATGGAAAGCGTTTATATACTTTGCAACAAGAATTATGAGATTATTGATCATTTGCTTCTTCATTGTCGATGCTCTAAGTTTATTTGGGGGTATTTTTCTTGCAGAATTCGGGGCAAGTATTATGTTCCATGGCTCCATTTTGGACTAGTTAAATTGGCGATCTCATACCAATTCCCCTCGTCTCACGGAATAGTTGTGGAGTAAGGTTCCCATGTGGTTATGTGGTGTGTATGGAATGAGAAAAATATGAAGGTTTTTTGGGGGCTTAATAGATAAAAACACGTCATTTCTTTGGATATTAGGGAATTCTTGTGGATAATGGGCAATGCATGTAATATTTTGTAGGGATGTGTTTTTTGACATGTTTATGGAATCATGGTAGTCCTTGCTTTAGGATTGCACTTTGTGTAATTTTCTTTCCTTCGTTTTTCAACAGTAATCTTCGTGTTTTACCGAAAAAATAAAAATTAAACTAGTAATCTGTAAAAGTAAATTAATCGTAATTTGCATCTCACATCAATGATGTTCTGTAGCAACCACTGTAATTAGTGTCATAGTTAAGGAGATGTTTTTTCCATTAACATATCACAGAAGTCAATAAACTATCAATAGTCCTCTGTTTAATTTTGAATTAAAGGATCAACTCAATTCAAGGTGGTTGGTCTGGATGCGATCTCATATTTCCCTCTCATTAGTTGTTGATTAAAGTTTGACATTTCACTCATACTAAGTTGTATGGTAGAACTTAGTGGCGAATGTGTAATGTAGTATAGACTTCCTTTAAATTAAGTATGCACGTAACAAAACAACTCATTTAGTTATTTAAAATTTAATATACGATTGATAAAACAATGAAAATATACGTCACGTCGCAGTGTGTTAACACTTTGAATCAATAATGAAATTCATATTCAACCAAGTCGACTAATACATTTCAGTTCACTTTTCTTCGTAGTCCATAGGTTTGGTTTATGAAAGCTAAAGAATACCCGTGACTTTATATGTTTGGTTATTTTCAAGAAATTATAATTAAAATTAGTGTTTTATAAACCAATTGGCTTAGGGGTTGTTTGTTCACATGTCTGGTTCAGACATTTTATCTGAAAATTTTAAAACTTAGTTGTTATTGCTGGAATGAGGTGTTTGGTGAGATGTCTAATTAAACAGTCACGTTTACATATGATTAGAAATTTATTTATCTCTTTATACGATCTAATTAGAGATTTACGTCTACTTAGAGGTTAGATGTCTAACTTAAACAAACACCTTGGTTTTGGATGTCATCAACTGTTATTGGTCTGGTTTACATGGTAGCAAAACCAAACAATACAGTTTCATTCTTCTAAACCAAACCAAACCTTATACATCTTCTATTGCACATTTAGAATGGATCCATGATGCTAATTTGCACTACACCAAATTGTCATGTTTGTAATAACTCCAAAAATAATATCATTTTTCAGAGGTAACAGTTCATCAAACAATTTTAGATATTTTCACAAAAAAAAGGTAATACAATAATTGTATCACCATAAATAGTATGGTGCTACAAGTGATCCAATTTATTATATCACTTTTTTTGTGAAACAGTTTTTTCATTTTTTGACTAAATTTAGTTTTGACTTAAAATTGTTTCTGTTTGAGCTGTACGAGATGAAAGTCTTATATACGGTTCTCAGAAGGAGAGTTCCCTTTCGATGGACTATCACAGCTAAAAACAGATACTGTTTTGAAAATTGTTACAAAAATACCAATTCGGTGCAATTTTGTCATGGTCTAAAATTTCCAATACGACTGACACTCACAATATGTTGGCAGGTTTTAGGGCTTACAATGATGCCTCCTTGGCAAGTTGGCATCCTCAACCTACTCATATTTTCTCTCCTCGTCTTTGATTTTGTCATGCTTGTCCTTGCCATGCACAAGTTGTTGTCAGTCTACATATAGGGATGGCAGTGGGGCAGATTTTTACGGATATCCGACCCTCGCCCCGTTTGAGGCGGATTTGGTAAAAGATCCCTGGATCTTGGGGCGGATACGGATTTCAAATGTGTATTCGTTTATTAATCGAGGCGGATACGGATTTGGCCATATCTACTCCACGGATATCCGTTTATCCGATAAAATTACAAAAATACCCTTCCTCTATATAAAGGGATTAAACTCTTATCTGTCATTCTCATCTCACATTCTCCCCTTACCCCCACTCTCGTCTCCAGTCTCCTTTGTCACAGCGAAGGCTGGAAGGGTCTCTTCTTCTTTCTCAAAACAACGAAGGTCGCCGGGTCAGTTCGTATATTCTTCTCTCTCAAAACAGCATCCCTTCGTCGAGGGTCCCTTCGTCTCTTCCCGAAAGGGGTCCCTTCTTCTCTTTCAAAACAGCGAAGGCGGAGGGGTCCCTTCTTCTGTCTCACAGCGAAGGTCGAATTTCGAAGGGTCGTCCCTTCTTCTCCTTCTCACGGACACTCAAAGAAACCTCTGATCTGAAATCAAGATCTCATATCTGAGATCGAATTTTTTTTTGATAAGTTTTGTTATAATTTTCGTATGGATTATTTGTAATTTCTATAATTTTTTTGTAATTTTTGTTATAATTTCTATAGTTAGATGAATAATCGTAAATGGTTTGGCGGGGCGGATTGGGAGATCCATTATTCCTGACAGATCAGGAATGAATTTGCTCAAATTCACCCCGTTGCCAACCCTATCTACATACTTGGGTCCTTCTTCCATTTATCACACCTTAGCCCAGATCCTCAAAACAGGCAAACGTTTTTTTACATCAATTTTGTGACCTGAAAATGGTGTTGAGAAATGTGCTTTACATATGACCATTGAGTGTACAAACTAAACAAGTGAATATGGCAGAAGTTACAAGTCAAAATCATGGGTAGTTCATACTCTTTATAAGAGACTTTTAGAGTTTTAGGCATGTGCGAAGACTAGATCCGGAGACCTGGATTCGGAAACCTTTCACTGGTAGTATTAACTATTAAGAGACTTTTAGCTATGCACACTAACTGAAAATGTAAATTTATAGGTTGAGAACTCGATACTAAGGCTCACCAACTTGCTTCTGACATTGATCTAAAATTGTGTAGTCGTTCTTATCGATACAGTAGCTTATAAGCTCTACCAAAAAAAAAACTTCGTTATAAGAGTGTCCCCAACAAGAGAAGATGCATGCAAGAATGTGGATTGAAGATATACTCATTTGGTATATTGGTTAGTTAGGGTGAATGTAAAAGTTTGTAACATTTCGATATGATATTAACCTTCAATGAAGGTGATGGATCGGAAATATTTCCGTGGCATAGGCTCCCGTGCATGAGATGGTCCTTTACATTTGCTTATTATCCAAAAATGACTAGTCATTGATAAAAATTGAAATCAAATACCATGGAACCAATATGGAAACCATTTTCCATCGTTTTCCATCTATCACAAGTTACTCTTTAAACAACACTCATCGAAACCCTCTATCTGTTCACCACAAGTACTCTAGGGTTAAGAATATTTTGCCTTCAAAAGTAGAAATTAATGGTGGGTCTTACCTCCTATTTCCATGGTCACAAGTACTAACTTTCATATGAGGTTATCACTCTTATTTTTAGCCTCTCATTACTTGTGATTCATGACTTCTCAGCAACTTATATAAATGCAAAATTCATGGATCTCAAAGTATTGGACCAGAGTACATTGGACCATCGTTCTGGTGATATATTTTTCTCTGAGTAAGTCTAGCCAACCATGTTTGTTAGTCTTTTTTAGTGTTTTTACATTTTTTATCCATTATCTTTAAAACAGAACCACAAACACTATATATAGAAATGGTAAAAGTGTAAAAAACCTAAAAGATGCTAGTAAACATGGTTGGCTAGAATTATTGTTTTCCTCTACATATATCGTGCTATTAAGATCACAACTAATTAACCAAACACCACTCACTTAAAGTCTACCAACATATAATAATATAAATTATGAATTATGTAAGTTCACCTTAAGGGAATTTTTTAATAGCGGATGATCTCACAAGTCACAAGGGGTGCATCATCTAGAAGAAAACCCTGATCTAGGCTCTTGTTGGGCAGTGAGCAAATCTGTTAAACGAATTGGGCTGGTGCCGAGGGGTTAAAGAGCACAGTAATGGGCTTCTTCGTTCAAAACTTGGGTTGAAACATGAAGGTTCCGACCACCACCAAGCAAATGTTGGCAGGAAATTACATGAGACTCCCAGATGCAGAACAACTATTTACATATTTCACAGACTTACAGCCACTGGAAGTTGCTTTCAGTATTGATGATATTATCTTCGAAATTGAATTCATGTTCTTTTCCATGGTTCCATGATGGACCAGAGCTCTGTGACAATGGTGAACTTGTGGACCTAGATTTGAATCCAAAGACTGTAAGATTTATTACTTGAAATGTAGATATCCAATCATTCTCATAGGCCCAGCCTTGTTAGGTCAGGAAATCAACCACAAAATTGTTACAACAACACCAAATAAAATAGCAATTCAAGCACATAAGACATATTTCAAAAAGGAAAAAAAATGTTACGACTTGTCTTTGAAAGCGCCCACATAACTAAATGTCAATTAGATTTATTGTGGTCATTTTCCAGGTTTTGCATTGACGTTGACCAATTCTGAAGACTTTTGAACTAATCAATCAAGGTCGTGTGATCTTATTCAAAAAATATAGAGAGCCAGGCCCGCGTCAACCTAACCCAATACTATCCATCATCCTAAAGATGTTGGAAATGGCCCAATCTCTAGGATGATAGATGGTACCGGACTGGCCTGGCGCAGGCCAAACTCTCTAGAAAATTTGGATTTTAATGTATTGAAGGTGACAACTTTTTGACACCACTGTTTTTGCTTAAGAATACCATTACCATTTTTTGGATGTGCTAAAAGGAGAAGAAGAAGAAAAAAGAAAAAGAAGAAGAACAACAACAACAAAGGAAAAGAGAAAGAGAAAAAAGGTGGTGGTGGGGAAGAGAAGGAAGAGAGGAGAAAGAGGAACACAAATAACAGGAAGAGAGAAAGGAAAAAAAAAAAAAAAAAAGATAGAAGGACAGATGAGGTGTGACTGTTTGGCGAGCGAGGTAGGGCGATGCAGTGGTGGTGGTGCTCCTTAAGAGAGATAAAAGGAGAAGAGAGGGAGAGAAGAGATAGTGGAGGTTTTTTTTTTTATTATTATTTTTTTATATTGGCGTTGTTGTTCATTGGTGATTGTGTGCTTCAGAAAAGGAGAGCGAACGATGGTATCTTTTAGCAAAAGTGGTGGTGCCAAAAATTGTTGTATCTAATATATATCCTCTAGTTTCAATCATGAATAGAATGTGGTTACACTCAGGGAATCAATTGTATTAGTGGATGACTTGGAAATGTCATTGCAAGGTCTTATTTGAAGATAATACATACAATCCTACATAGCGACAATTCTAGTCAGTCAGGTTTGGTAGTCAATTTTGGATTAAGTTTTGAGTTTTTTACATTTTATTATTTTTATAGATGGTGTTTGTGGTGGTTGTGTTTGAAAGAGAATGGGTAAAAAGTGTAAAAAAAAAAAAAAGGCAAAACTTGGTCCAAAAGTGGCTACCAAACTTAGATGCGTAAACTTACTCCACAATAATTCTAGGCAGTCAGGGAACACAATCATTTTTTGCCAATTTTGAGTTTTTTACCCTTCTACCATTTCTATAAATGATATTTGTGATTGTATTTTAAAGAAAATGGGTAAAAGTATAAAAAATGTCAAACCTGACAAAAAATGTTTGTATTTTCTGACTACCTAGACTTACTTCTTACTCCATACATAATGTAGAGTGAGTCTAGGGAGCCATGTTTGGTGGCCACTTTTGATTGTTTTATAATTTTTACCATTTTTTTAAACACAACCACAAACACCATCTATAAAAGTGGTAGAAGTGTCAAAAAATCCCAAAGTGATCACCAAACACGGCTCCCTAGAATTGTTTGGGGACCTCTTTTGTGTTTTTTTTCAAATTTTTTGACACTTCTATCTCTTCTATAGTCGGTGTGTTGAGGTTGTGTTTTAAAGAGAAATTGGTAAAAAGTAGGGTTAGGCATGTCCGATTAACCGACTCGATTTGTCAAAATCAAGGATCAGACTGAGGTTTCAAAAATTGGATTTTCTGGGATCGAGACTAGACCGGTGAGATCAATTAACCGATAAATCGGGTCGATCCGAGCCAGTTCTCGGGCTTGGGTGGTGGTGAGGAAGTGAGACAAAGATGAGGAGGGATGAGGGGTTGAACCGCTGGAGGAGCGATGAGAAATAGAGAGGGGAAAAGAAAAAGAAACCGGGGCTGTGAGTTTGAAGCCCAGTTTGAAACGGAAAGTAACCCGATTGTAGAACAAAGATTTCTTGTAGTTCAAAATCTTTTTCTGGTGAATCTCATGAGTAAAGCCATGTCTAAATGTTTATGAGTATGTGAAGAAGAAAAGAGGCAGAGAGGTAAGAGCCAAATTTTATTTTTAAATCTCAATAAATTATGGCATTGGTGGGACAATAATTCTATAGTAAATGACATAAATGAATTTGAAATGTTTTTTTTTTTAATTTTTTGAAAGTGACATCGATTTTAAGTCCCTCTAGCTGACAAAATTGAATTTGAAATAAATAATTTTATTATTTTTGTGAAAATAACATTGAGACTTTTAACTCTCTCACCCTTTTTATTATTTATTTTGTCTCGAAAGTAGCAATCAATTTTTGATTTTTTCTTACCAAAATATGTGAAAACCTATAAAGCTTTTAATTTTTTTTTAAGAGCAAAGCTAAATGTCGAGGAAACCAGCGAGGGAAGTGAGGTGGAGGGAGGGGAGCCCTTCACTTTCCTCGGGATGTGTGCGTTAAATTTTCTTACATGCATCTCGAGGGGAGTGAATGGCTCCCCTCCCTCCACCTCACTCCCCTCGCTGGTTTCCTCGACATTTAGAATTCCTGTTTTTTTAGACAGTTGGGTTGAGCCAAGTACATGCGGATTCTAGAAATGAGAATCTATGACCGGATCGAGAAATTCGGGTCGGGTCGGGCTTTTGGATTGAATATGAAAATATCAATTTAAAAACCGGATTAGACCGGACTGGTCGATTCGATTCCCGAGCCAAACCGGGTTTTCGGTCTTAAATGCCCATCCCTAATAAAAAGTGTAAAAAAAAAAAAAAAATCAAAAAACACTCAAAAGTGAGAGTAAGTCTAGGGAGCCAAGTTTTGTATCAAGTTTTGATTTTTTTTTTTATTTTTACCCTTCTCTTTAAAACACAACCACAATAGTGAGTCTAAACGGCTAGGGCTACAAGCCATTTTTTGTCAGGGTTGGGCTCTTTTATATTTTTACATATTTTTTTTAAAACAAAATTACAAACATCATTTATAGAATGGGTAGAAGTGTAAAGAGTCCAAACTCTCCTCTCTCCTGAACACGTACTAGAGAGTCGGTACTTTCTTTTCTTGATGCTAGGTCCCTGACTTTCTAGACTTATTGATCACATGTAGCTGGCTAAACTTACTCTAGGTAGATAGATGCAGATGTAAGAATCGATGGAACAGGAAAGTTGTCGATAGAAAGAGAGTGATTGTATATTGCAGCTCGTATTTGACTTTTAAACACTCGATCTTAATTGATTCAAGAAAAGCGAGATTTGGTGCATGTGAATAGCAGTTGAGCAAATTAAGCCTCACTTCACCAACCCTTGAATTGTGCTCATTCATTATTAGCTAGTTCAGATGTTCAGCCAAGTCTAGTCCATCTCAAGTTTAAGAAAAGCCCAACTGAGATTAAATTCTGACGTGTGTTTGAGGGTTTGATTGAGGCACCACACAAAGTTAGAGTGGATCAGGAGTGGCAATGGGTTTTGTCGGGTCATAATCGACTCGTGTCAAAATCAACTCACGTGTTAACTTATCAAACACAAACCCCACCTGTTTAGTAATCCGATAAATAATGTCAAATCCAAACCCACCCGTCTCTAAGTTGCATTTGGGTTGACTTGCTTTGACATGTTTGATCACCATTACCACCTTTAAGAGAACGATTCTAACTGTGTCAAAGCTATTTTCTAAAGATTGTACACATTGCAAGTGCAAGTTTGGCATGATTTTATTTTTATGAAGATCCATAACTATGCCAAAATAATATAGTTACCAAAAAACATATATATGCTTATTAATCATATAATCATATAGTAACTATGAGATAACAAACATGTTGGTCCCATGTCAATACCTCAAACCCAAACTCACCCCCACAAATTTGATGGGTCATATAGTGTCAACCCGATTATTAACCGTGTCATACTTTTCCAAATCCAAACCCAAACCTGCTAATGTGTGAGTCTTGTCGGGTCACTAATTGCTACCATTAGATTGGACTCTTAAAAAATTAGCCCAAGTTGCCCTAAGTTTTTTGGGTCCAAGGCTCAGGCATAAAATTAGAATAAGGGCCTTAGGGGGGAAATGGGAAATTTCTTTTACGCCCACTATTCGGTTCCTTTATTAATTGGCTTTGTTTTAAAAAAAAAAATTTAGGAAAATCTTTTCTACACCCATATCATTCGACGAGGGAACTCAAAATATTTGGGTTCTCTCATCAATAAATGAGTCCATGTATGGATTATTTTCAATTGAAGAGTAATATAGACATTAAAAAAGCTAGTGGTGTTATGGTCGAGTGGTTATGGCTGTGTGGATTTATTCTCCACATCCTAAGTTCAAGACCCGCTGGCGGTATGGTTATTTTCTAACATTAAAAATTGTAGCATCATGACTCCTTATTTTCAAGAACTAACCGTCATGAATCCTTATTAACATGAACATATAAAGGGATTAATTAACAAATTCAACATACTACAGAATTAGGCTGATTGCAAGTTTAGGGCCTACTTTTTCATAAAATAATTAATTTAGATACTATAGTTGATGTATTACCAACAAGGACTACCGAAAAAAAAAACCCTACGGTAATTATTATTATTGACCAATTTAGTCAGTATTCTAAAAATCGCTATGCACTGGGCGGGCGGCGGGCAGATGCCTAGCGCCCAGGGGCCTAGGCGGTCTTAGGTTTTGTATTATAACTTTAATAATTTACAAAAGTTAAGCATATTACTTTATCAATTACATCTAATTTAATGCCAATATACATATGCAAAATTTAAAAACATGAAAAATTAACAATCATGAACAAAATTTATTAAAACTCAATGACTGAAGTTGGTCATGATGTGTACTTTATATAAATTTGAATTTGTGTACACTTTTATTTTTCTTCAAATTGCATGAATAACCTCAGTTATGTTTGATAAAATCTACATCAGTAAAATTCGGTACCGGCAGATCCTTTGAGAATTCCATTAAGTAATCATCCTTTGCTATATTAGATATATACTGAATAAAAAACAATTAAATAGTTTATTTCAAAAACATATGAAAGAAAAATAAAATAAGAACACAATCAGCCTTATTAAAAAATAAAAATAAAAAAATCGCCCCGACCGCCTAGAGTTCGCCCAGACCCGCCTAGGCCGCCCAAACCCGCCCAGACTGCCCAGAACCGCCCAGACTGCCTACCCAGCCATTAATCTGGGCGATTTTCCACCTTCTAGCGCCTAGGCCGATTTTTAGAACACTGAATTTAGTTACTTTTTGTAAGTTTTATTGACCAACGAAGACTATAGAAACAAAACAAAAAAACTACGTTAATTGTATTAAACGACAATTTTAACAAGGACTACAAAAAAAAATTAGCTTGTTCACTGACCTGAAAATAATGGGACATCATATGATAAATCATAATTTATTCAGGTCAGTGAACAGGCTAATGTTTTATTTTTATTTTTATTTTCTATAGTCTTTGTTAAAATTGTCGTTTAATAACAATTAACGTAGGTTTTATTTCCTGTAGTCTTTGTTGGTCAATAACAAAGAGTAATTAAAATTGTCGTTCAATAACAATTTTATATTATAAATCCTAATTTTTTCAGGTCAGTGAACGGGCTAATATTTTTTTTTGTAGTCTTTGTTGATCAATAAAACTAACAAAGAGTAACTAAAATTGGTCAATAACAATTAACGTAGGCTTTTTTTTTCGTAGTTCTTGTTGGTCAATAACAAAAGAGTGCCTAAAATTGTCATTCAATAACAATTAATATAAGTATTTTTTTATCTGTAGTCTTTGTTGGTCACAAAACTATAAAATTATGTTTTCTATTTATTTAGGAGGGTAAATATGTCATATAACCTTATGGGTAACCTAGGTTAATAAAATAGTCATTGTTAGACATAAAAATATAAAATTATGCACAAATTAACCATTACATCAACTATGATATCTAAATTGTCTATTTTGTGTCAACTATTTATACATTTTCACAAACCAAACGATACAATAATTGTATCACCATGACGAGTATGGTGCTACGAGTGATATTATTTATGGTGATCCAATTTATTGTAACATTTTTTTATAATTGTTTTTTTTTTATTAAATTTAGTTTTGACTTGAAATTGTTTGGTGGATTGTTATAGCTCAAAAGTGTTACTATTTTGAAAGTTGTTACAAAAATGCTAATTTGGTATAATGCCGTCACTTTCGGGTCAGCAAGTCGTGTCGTCTTGATCAATATAAATGCACGCCCCAGGCACATGTCACCCATTATTTGTATTTGTTGAACTACCGTTCTCACGTGAATCACACATGTCTTACAAATCTGTATAGTATAATGAGAGGTTTCCTTAAGAACAATGTTTTTCTTGGATTTCGTCCTAACTTTTTAAATGCCCAAAATCCTCTCCAACTTCTATTATATTTACTATATATATATATATATATATATATATGTAGGTAGGTAGGTGAACAATGTTTAGGGGTATTTTTGTCATTTTAAATTTCATGTGTGTACAATTTTACCCTTCCAAATTTAGATTATTTAAGATAAAAAAACTTGATATTCTCAATATTGTTAATTATACCTAAGCCCCTAAATAATTTATTTGAAGCCTTTAATTACTTGTAAATTATACATAAGCCAGTATAGGGGAGGGCATGGACGGGATAGACCTCATCCCTATCCATCCCGTTCATTCGGGACTGAGACGGGATAGACCTCATCCCATCACAAATGAGTTCGGGACGGGATGAGCATGTACTAAATAGTTTTCCAATGAAGAATAAAAATAAATAATCACACATTGCTCACACACCAATAATGCGTAATTTATGTACATATAAAATGTCATATAAAATTTCATCTCACATTGCTCATAATTATATCTTGTATGAATAATATAAGTTTTCAAGTTGTCTTAATATAAGTTCAAAAATGAGATATATTTCTCACTGACCAAATTTCCAACTACATAACTCAATGCAAAACTAAACCAAACCACCATTTGCTCTTATTTTCTACAAGAATAAGTGTCTTATAACCAATCTAAAATGTGAAAATTCATGAATTTACATGATTCTATTTGGCCTAAAATATTCAAACAGAAGTTCTAAATAAGAGTATCGAATGAAATAAGTTTTCAAACAATATATGTTTTGATTTAGTTTCAACACATCCTAAACTTTCCTTAAGAGTAGTTTGATTAAAATTAATAATAATGAATAAATTCGGGATGAGACAAGATGGGCGGGATTAAAAATTTCCATTCCAATCTCATCTCACTCTAGATCGGGATGAGTTTGATCAATCCCAAAAGGACCTGAAAAAATCGGGACGGGATGCACTACACAAAAAACCCCCATTAGCAACGGTTCTATACCGTGGGTGTAAGCCATTGCCACAGCTCAGAGCCGTGGACTACAGGGGCGTCGCGAAATCCTTTGTAACGGCTATAAACCGTTGCTAAACATTGTAGCAACGGTTTTATGCTTGAATGGGGGGCGTGATTTTCAGCAATTAGCAACGGTTATTAACCGTTGCCAATATAATAGCAACGGTTTTTAACCGTGGCAACTATAACAACGGTTTTAAGCCGTGATAAAGTGTAGATATTAGCAACGGTTTTAAACGTGTCTAACAAGATAGCAACGTTTATAGCCGTGGCAAAAATAGCCACGGTTTTAAGCCGTGACAAAGTGTAGATATTAGCAACGGTTATAAACCGTGTCTAACAGTAGCAACGATTTTTAGCCGTGGCTAATTATGGCAACGGTTATAAACCGTGGCTAAATAGTGTGAAGTAAACCGTGGCAAACGTGATAGCAACGGTTTTAAGCCGTGGCTAAGCAATGGCCACGATTTTAAGCCGTAGAAACTGATGAATAATGCCCACGGTTTCTAGCCGTGGCAAGATGTAACCACGGTTTTAGCCGTTGGCAATTAAAACAAAATTCAAAAAA